>CABFVX010003496.1:11407-74840 GCA_902151425.1 Timema shepardi | reverse complement strand
ATTCCCAAAACTCCTCGAGGGAACCTTATAAAACCATATATACTAAGTTTTAGCCTGATCAGTAAAATGATGTCGGCTTTGGTTCTGTATGTAGATACACAGGCAGACAGCATCGCAAACCAACACCCGGGGGGGTGTTGACAATTATCAACATTTGGATCTTTCTTACGAGCAAAGTACTTTTCTTTTCAAGGTGTCGAGAGAAAGTAAAAAGTGTCTATTTACGTAAAGATGAGCACAAACCATAGTCTTATACACTTCAATGGTGCAAACACATTTCTACACATTCTTAAAACTGCTTTCATTAAAGGCTCAATGACATTATGGAGTAAAATAATCACAATTTAAGATGCAAAAAGTTATAAGTATTACATTGGTCCCTTATGTAAGTTTTTGGGTTTATACAATCATAATGTCCCATTATTTGAATATTGTATTTATTTTTAACCTATCAACTATAGTTCTATAGTTTTATGAAGAGTGTTTAGTAAGAAACCGATGCATATTTGAGCTTTTACACACTTTAACAACTAAAGTGTTTTATTGAACCATACCTCCTATCCAAGCCTACTATTTAAAAACAAAAATTGTTAACCTAAATCTTAAGCCAAACAGCTGGTTTTGTTTGTAAAACAATTACAATCATTCAACATTATTACTTATAAATCCTCACATTATTTCAACGTTTCAAAATGGAACACGCTACAAATATTAATTTTAATACCAAAGTCTAGACTCAAAGCAATTTGTCAAAACACAGTTAATTTATTACATTTAATTGTGATCAAAATCAGCTCAAAGTCACAAGTATTCAACTCTTCAAAGTTCACTCTACGAGATGAGATTATTGGTGTAATACGTTCCATATTTTCTGCGTCGGTTTCCCTAAACATAAAATATTCTCCTTTGCAGTCCACAGCAAGTGATTGTGGGTTCTAACTTTGAGGAGGTGGCTTTGTGCAAAATAGTTTGTGATCTTTGCATTGTTTAAGCCAATGTGGCTATATTATCCTTATTTTCTTCAATACCTTTCCTAACATTATATGTACAATACCTTCTTGGTGTTGCACATAAGGAAATTGCTCAATAAATGTGTCTAGGATATGTATGTGAACATATCTGTAGGGGATTTGAGATTCCCTAAGCTATGCCATTTATTGAGATATGCTCTATGAAAAATGTAAAATCATGCCATGACTCCATGTTGAAATCACACTTTGTTAATGTTTTCATGCAGAGTTTACAATGAAATTTCCGTTCTATCTTGTATGCAAGAAGTAGCTAGTATGGCGTATGGCAACACTACGTCACACCTCAAGATAGTATTGTGATGCTCATTAGCATACTTTCCACATCCGTATGATTTACCGTTATTCCTCTCCCACCCCCTGACCTACTTTCCACATCAGTTTGATTCCCCTCTCCTCCTGCCCCTCCCCTACAGCCCGCCTCGCCAACAAACCCCGGTTATATTGGTTCTTGATGATTAATTATTAATGAGTGTTAATTAATTATTGTTAGTTGATTATTGTTAATTAATTAATTGGTAGGATAGAGGTGCTGGAGTTTTTATTGATTGATTAGGGCGTTGTAGTTTATTAGAACCTCGCGCTATGGCTGTCGGGAGTAGAATGAACATTGGCTCTTCTGTCCTGGAACAAACAGCATGATGGACATGTTGGTTCTTGATGATTTATTATCAATGATTGTTAATTATTGTTAATTGGTTATTTTTAATTAATTAATTGGTAGGATAGAGGTGTTGTAGTTTATTTATTTGTTTATTAGAACATATCACTTTGTCTGCCGGGGGCTATAATGAACTCCTCCATCACAAGGCTCTGCCGGACTGTACCGGAATGAACTTCTCCAACTGACCTTGCTCTAAAAGTAGTCTATCTACTCTACTCCATCTCTTACATAATAATGACCGCTACCGTCTTTCTTTCACTTGGACATAGCAATATTGGGGGGAAATCCCTCCCCCCCTCACTTCCCTCCTCTGACTGCCGGTCATTCACTGCTGGTAATGAGCCACTCGTCACAGCTTCAGGAACTCGCCCACCGGTCGTTAATGAGCCAGTCGTTGCCAAGAATAGATAGTGACATACTTACAGCAGTGCTGTCTCTGGTACTACTTCACACACCCCTCTCCTGCCCCCAAGATTCCGGTAATGACCCGAGCCATTTAATGGTATTGAGCGCCTTACACGACCTCCCGAGTTCGTTGAATGTAAATTTAAACATACGGTTTTAGCCGCCGACGAAATTGACCACAATACCGTTATATAGCACTAAAGCTCGTGAGTTCATCGAAGCCAGTCATGATTACAAACGAAGAAATGTTCCGCTAACTGCTTGACACAGGATTCAAACTTGGGACGTTTAAAAAACTTCTCTCTCTCTTTCTCTCTCTCTCTCTCTCTCCTAGAAGCTCTGTCTCAAACATTATGGATAAGTTTAAACATTCAGTTCTCTTTGGGTGGCAATCTAAAGTCGCAACAATTTCGTCATCTCCCTTCATGAACAACCATTTTCCAAATGACTTAAGGTTTACTTTACATATATATATTCTAACTCCGCTACTTTCCACATATTTTGTATTAAATACCTGGTGGTATTATGACAATTTTACTAACACATAGCGTATAGCCCGAACGGGTAGTAAGACGCTGTGCTAAATATTATTATTACTAATTAATTTTAAATATATCTTAGCTGTACGAAAAAACCAACTTTAAGGGGGACTGTTTGATTTTAACCAAAACTTCCATATATCATTTTACCGGTGATGGTCGCATAAATGAATGTTATTTTTTAAAGAACAATATTTCTGACCAATTAATAAGTGTTTTATTCATAAAAACAATATAATATGGTGTTCTGTCTCTCTCTACAAAAAGCAATATTCCATTGTCCGAGATCGAGCTTGCCACGCTCTCTCTTATTAAAATAACCAAGTAACACCAGAGCTGGCAATCGTACGATGCAAGAGTGGAATAAGTGACGATTTGCGTGAGAAATCATATTAGTAGTTAAAAAACGGCAAGGGGCTCCTCGCTTATTTACCCAAGGTTGAATGTACCTTCATCTGCGTGGAGGGAGGGTAGGTTTGGGCGCCTCCCGTTTGCACCATCGTTTGCTAAGCCAGGCTTGTTCAATCTGTGCGCGACCACTTGTGCACCATCATTTGCTATTCATTCAACGCCAAAGGGTACCCCACAGCTGCCTGAACAGTATTCGAAGACGTCGGCTAAAAGTAGAACATCGCTTAAAACCTTTAATTTTGATAATTATCCATAGTGTTTATTTCAAACTAACGAATAGAAAAAATGTACCTTCATCTGCGTTGAGGGAGGATAGGTTTGGGCGCCGCCCGTTTGTTAAACCATTAGACTGCTGAAGATGGCAGGAAATCGGGTTTTGATCTATTTATTTATTTCTTGCAAGGTGGTTTCAAATAGTCAAAGTTATTATTCATGCTTACACAGGAATTCGGAATCGGGTCCGGCAACAAATATAGCGTTCTGCCTCTCCTAGGATTCGAACATGGGACTTTTGGTGTGTTTGTCGACTTTAAAGGGACTCGAACCCCCGCTACCTTCCACTAATTGAGGAACCATTCACATCATCTCAAAGAATGACCATAATTGGGCCGTGTGCTTGATAGGACATAAAATATCCACAATGTGTAGTATCTCTAACTAAAAATTGTGTTGTAATCCGGAAAAATGTTTAGAATTCTTAATAACCACATATACAGGTGACTTCTTAGACCTCATGACCATAGCGAAATTGAAACCAGTAGAAACTCTTAACCTAACTTAAACTTAATATTTTAGCACCACTTCTTGCTACCCATCAGGTTTGTATGCCTAACAAGAAGGTTTAACGCATTTAGCGTGGAGAGATAGCAGAAAACCTCCCTCAACACACCCTATCAGGATCGAACCTCGACTCCAGGTCTTAGGCAGTGTAGTCTTTTGCGTAACTATCACCTTAGACCATGTGTTCAGTGAAACGGGATTTAAACATAATTAACCAGAACTTGGGTGACCGTTCAACTTTTGAGAGAAATACCCCCTGACACCAAAAGGGAATCGAGCCCGAGACCCGCCCTAAGCTGGTAGTCAGCTGCGTTGACCACTATACCGCGGGGAAATTTTGTGTCTGAAATTTGATTATAAGACCGGGACTATACCCTGACATGTTGCACGGATAGTGTACCTGCCTATAAGACCGGGACTATACCCTGACATGTTGTACAGATAATGGTCCTGACTATAAGAAAGGGACTATACCCTGACATGTTGTACAGATAGCGGTCCTGACTATAATTGAATCAACATTTTGGTCTAACCGGTTATGATCAAACCCCCTAACTTCCTATAAATATTATCAAAATTTATTTCTAAAATGGAAACTTGGACGTAATGATCTTGTGAACTGGAACACATTATTACATTTGATGTATCGAGTCATTTTAAAGCAATAAGCGTGGCTGAAAATTAATATTACTCCCTCAATGATGAGCCAAATAGTAATTACCGTATCTATCTCGATCTAAATTAGAAAGAACGGTTCAATGCTTCTCTAGAGAAAATGGGATTTGGTGCCTATATAGAGAGCTGGTTTAGAATAACCCTGTCTTCTTCTTCTTGTGAAAATAATAATAATTTACGGAATGGTTGATTAAGCAGGACAATGGCAAATTCAACAACACCCACATCAGGTATTTCAATTATCTTCTTTTACATAACTTAAAAAGTGTTTGATTTAATTTTAAAATTGTGGCTGTTCTAAAAGCTAACATTTGTTTAATCTATCCATAAACCATGTTTGAGGCAACATTTTAGTCTAACTGATTAGGGTCAAACCCCTAACTTCCTATAAATATTATCAAAATTTATTTCTAAAATAGAAACTTGGACGTAATTATCCGGTGAACTGGAACACATATGGTCTCAATAATTTTTAATTATTATTATTATTATTTAACACAACAGCTTACTACCCGTTCGCGTTATACGCTTAAGTGCTTATGTATTAGGAATTGGAAAGGCTTAATTTAGAGGAAGTAAACACGCATTTGCATGGTGTGATAGTGGAAAACTAGCCCTATTTCACACACACCCAAGATTCGAGGTGGAATTCTTAATTCAGTAGACAGATACTCTACAAACTATACTAAGATGTTGGGTTAAATGGGTACTCTGGGAGTGTTTGTTTGACACTGCAACAGAAAACTTATGACCCTAAGAGTTGATGGAAATTGTTTGGTGTTTAGGTTAC
Organism: Timema shepardi; assembly: GCA_902151425.1. Classification (NCBI taxonomy): domain Eukaryota; kingdom Metazoa; phylum Arthropoda; class Insecta; order Phasmatodea; family Timematidae; genus Timema; species Timema shepardi. The sequence continues at coordinate 69,548 of CABFVX010003496.1, read as the reverse complement.
AAATAACTTGAACAGATGTTGCGAGGAAAGCCTACTTAAGGGTTTATACACCGATACAATACACAGTTAAATGTTTTCAGTTACATAGATTTATATGAAGGCTTAGGACGGTAAAGGATAGTAATGTTGTTAATATTTGAATTTGACATAGTTAAATGATAAAGCTGACACGTGAAACGCTCAAAATTGTAAAAAAAACATTAGTAACTCAATATTTAATTACTTCAATGGTTTGCAGGAAATATAGAAGCTGTACATTTAATTTTCTATTATTTTTAGTGAATTTATTAAATAAACAAATGTATAGTCCCTGCGGCATTACAAAACCCTAACTTGGGACAGTTTTAAATATATATTAATGTTTGATGGAAATATAAAATCGGCTAATTATTTTATCTGTGCTAAGGGAATTAATTATCACACTATCTCTAGATTTTAAAGCATTACAACTTGAGTTTATGTAAAAGTTATATAAACACCGTGATTTATTTTCCTGGATATTTTAATTATAAACTTATGTAAAAGTTATTATTTATGTTATCAAAATATATAGCCGACATGATTTTTCCCTAGGTATTTAACTTAGGAACATATGTAAAAGTTATACATTATTTAATAAAATGTAGTCGCCGTGATTGTTTCGTATGATATTTAAAATAAATTCAAGTGAACGATACTTATTTATCTCCATTAATTTCACGAATAGTTGTAGGCTTATTATTTATGTTACCGTTAGTGTTGACGTGCAGAGACATAACTTAGGGCTTTTCTGGCTCAAATTTATTTGTTCAACCATTTTAGTTGGATGTGCAACAGCTGTTTATCGTATTTTCATTGAACCAACTTTTAAAGTTCCTATTTATAGATACGTAGGCCTATTATAAAACACATCTCGTGTAAGGAAATCTTAATTAACTAGTTACTTATTAAATGATTAATGCACAGTAATACAATAGGCCTCAATGAATCCACTTACGCCTTTAACAGGAAACTAGCTATCGAATATATACTTGGAGTGATGTAGTCTTACAAAAAAAAGTTGTTATATTCCCTAGTCAAAGATGGGACCCATGTAAGCGTATACATTATAGACTATTAATTGAGTAAAGGTGAACGTTATTTATAGATACGTAGGCCTATTATAAAACACATCTCGTGTAAGGAAATCTTAATTAACTAGTTACTTATTAAATGATTAATGCAAAATAATACAATAGGCCTCAATGAATCCACTTACGCCTTTAACAGGAAATTAGCTATCGAATATATACTTGGAGTGATGTAGTATTACTAAAAAAAAAGTTGTTATATTCCATAGTCAAAGATGAGACCTATGTAAGCGTATAAATCATAGACTATTAATTGAGTAAACGTGAACGTCAATTTTGTGTGTGGAATTGAATGCTCGCGAAGGGTTTGGTTGATGCTATATTTTAATAATAATCAATTTACTATTTATTAGGCATGAATTAAAGTACAACAATTTACTGTATCTAAATAAAATAATGTTATTATTAGGTATATATCATTGACCATTGGGGAGGCCTAGACGTAGATGGAAGGATAAGATTAGAATGAACTTGAAATAGATATCATGTAATGTGGTGGACTGGATAGAATCAGCTCAAGATAGGGATAGGTGGAATACGATTGTGAGTGCAGCAATTAAATTTAGAGTTCTTAATGATATTTATACTAGGAAAATTTTTAACTACCACTTCCTTACTGAATTTTTTGCCTATCCTTTTCTATAGCAGTTGTCTAGGGTCCTGGTTTCGAATCAAGAAAACATTTACTGTTATGTGTGACTAAAATACGAACTTATTGTTTAATATCTTGGCTAATTTCTTGCTCACACTATAAATATATATATATATATATATATATTCATGAATGATACTTATTTTTTCTCTATCATGAGTCCCGGGTTTGATGAAAAAATTCCCGATGGTTATTTTGTGTGCCTAAATCCTAACTTTCTTAGTGATCGTATTTATAATACCCGACGGCTATTGATTGACACGAAGAAACTTTCTCATTCGTTAATGAATAAGTAAGCTATAAGTTATTTAAATGGTACGGTGCACAGCAAAGACTTCTCTCTCTCGCTATTTTATATATTTATTACAAAATCCTAAGATTTGTGAAATGCGCTAATTGGTATGGGAGCGTTAAACATTACAACAGAAAACTTAAAGCCATATGAATTGTTTGACTTTTAGATTAGCTTGCAGATGTTGCGAGGAAAGCCCACTTATGATGATTTTTTTTTACTCTTAGCATTGTGCGCTGTGTGTTCATACACATTTAGAGCACCTTACACAATTTAATAACGCTTTAACATTGGTAAACCCTTTAATAAAACATAGTATAATTGCTTAAATGAGACTTGGTGGAGCGCCGATGGCCTCACGGCTGTTCAACAGGCCGCCGAAATAGCACAGGCCAAGGAAAGTACAAGATTGGTGGACAATCTGATAGAGGCTATGGTCGCCTATCTGGCTGACATTGTCCGTCGCAGGCCCTCAGGGGAGCCACTACCGACGACCATCGTGGCCCCTGACGTGGGGCTCTCTACCGGAGGCATACAGCCCCAAGGAGACCAAGTCGGGGACCCTCTCCGGGACCTGCAGGACTGCAGTACATCGCAGAACGAGGCTGCGCCTCCAGCGTTATAGGACCAGATGTTTACGGTCACGTCTCTGCGCTGGTGCAGGACATTAGGGAACCTCTGGGTGCCTTGCCTTAGGCGTTTCAGGATCTGATGTCTCCAGACGGCTCCTTGCGAGGCATGCAGGACTTTAGGGAACCTCTGGACGCCCTGTCTCCTGAGTTTCAGGCCCTGCGGTCTCCAGGAACTTCAGGGCCCCCGATAACTATTTAACACGCGCAACCTTCAGGGGTTCGGATCGGTCGCATTGACAAGAGGAGCGCAATACGACCTATCCGAACCACGTTTTCAAGATCCGCAAAAAGCAACAACAATATTATTCCTACAATAAACCTAGCATACCCTTCGCCAATATTAATTACAAACGCTCCAGCTGAAGATAGTGATCCGGATATCGATATAGACGCTGTGATGAGAAAGCTTGTGTCCCGTTATTCGACCATTGATATATAATAAGTAAACAGTACGCCATGAAATTATTTTAATCCTCCCTTTTCTATTAATTTCAAATATATTAAATATATTATTTCAAAATATTTGTTGTTGTTGTGAACATTACATTTCTTTGTTGTTTAAGCGGATAATTTGTTTAGTGTAAATGTTATATATTATGTCAGCATATATAGTTTCATATTTAAAACGTAACAACATATTAATTTAAAATAATTTCAAGATCCTCATAAGTGTATTTATTACTTGTGATTTTTTTGTAAAAGTAAATATATTATCATATCAACATATTTTTGCGGATATTACATTTACTGTTGCTGTTTAAGTAACTAATTTGTTTAGTGTAAATGTTATATATTATGTCAGCGTATATAGTTTCATATTTAAAACGTAACAAAATATTAATTTAAAATAATTTCAAGATCCTCATAAGTGTATTACTTGTGATTTTTTTTGTAAAAGTTTAATATTTTTTGCAGACATTAATTTTGTTTTGTTTAAGTGTTGTGGGAATAAATATTATAAAACTGTTATGTTTGCGTTCCACCTCCAAAAGGGCACGCTGAGAGGTGCTAGAACGTATATTGACAATGTCTCCACAGGTTTTTTTTTACCTGGCAATCTTACTCTTCCAACAAACTCGAGCATAATAACATTCGGTTCTCTTCCGATAGCACAACGTTATAACTTTTGTTATTCTCAAGCTCGTTTAAGCACTTGACACGGTTGTATTCCTCAGGTCTAACGCACTACACAATGCCTCCTCGTCCCAACAGACATCCTGGTGAGCAGCATTTGGAAGTGTTTGATGTTTGTGCCGAATAAGATTGGAGAGCTTTGCGTAGGATCCGCATCATTTAAATGGCATAATGTCAATTGGAGATGCAGCAAAATAAACACTCTCTCTCTACTCACAAACTGCGTTCCCTCCTCTCACCTTTTTCAAAATGTCACCTGTAGCTCCGATGTTGCCAGCAGAGTGCTACAGACACCTGAGCACGTCTAGTTTATTAATTCACTTTTAAACATCACGCTTTGTCCTCCGAGATATATCATACAGCGTGCTTTGATTTAAAGCGCTTGCAATACAAATTATAGATTGACTTTGGAAGGAAAACGTTACCGAAACTGCCCAGACCAAGTATGTAATCGTTGGGCGTTTCACCTATAATTTTAACATTTGAATAATTTTTGTACATTGTTAAATCCTCGAGATTTACGGGTTCTTCGGACTTAACCTCCTCTGGTGGTAGTGGTGGGCACGCAGGTGACGGGTAGGTAGACGACTCTGGTTGCTTGTACTCGGGTGACTCTGATACCTGGTAGGTAGGCGACTCTGGTGGTGGGTACTCGGCTGACTCTGTGGGTGACAGCGGAGGTGGTGGCGTCGTTAAGGACGGTGACGGGTGGTGTGGATCTCTGAAGGGCGGTGGTGGTAGGCGTGGCAACACAGCCACAACGTCACCCTTACGGAAATTGTAAATGGCGCACGTTATATCACACATGTTAGTCTCTTCGATTCTCTCGTAGGGTAGTACTTCCATCGCTCTTATCGTGTGACAGGTAGAGTCGCAAAACTCGATATAGCCTCGCTCCTCTATTTTGTAAATTTCATGTCTATCACTCACCGCCACACGGTGAACATTCTCCGCAGTCATATAAGCACGCCCCTTAATCGTATGACCCACGCACATTAAATTAATATAGCCGGATCTAAGCATGGTGAGCGTCCCCGAGAGCTAAACGTTCTCTATTAACCGCTCCACTGCCCGATGTTGTCGTCGTTAACTGCCGCGTCTCTTAAACGCGTTCAAAGCTCACGATGGTGGTGAACCGTGTTTTAGTCCGGTGCAGGTAAATACCAGTGTTTCTTTATTTAACTCACACGCGTCTTCATCTGTTAGAGTACCAAAACGACAGGGTAAAAATACACAAAACTCGCCATCTCGATAGGCTATTAGGCGTCTCCCGAACTTTATATTGACCGCTTTTAATCTATCCACCGAGTACTTTTGATCTAGGGTTAGATCACACAATTTTACTGTCTGCACGGCGTCGACAATATTTACCAGCTGCTGTAACTTGTCCATCTTGAGCTGCTCTACAAACGCTTATAAATAGACAACCAGGTGGGCGCCCCTCTTTATACCCAACCCCCCTCGTTCAACGTCACGAGAAGAACAGGGTCCCGATCTATTCTTGTCCCAACTTGTCTGCCCACCAACCGGTTGCCAGGGGGAAAACCCGTTGCCCAGTCAATGACCTCAATATCTATTCTTGCTAAACTCGTCTTGTCGGGCCGACATTCTGGCACCAGGGAAAACCCAAGGGGTTGCGACACACTGGCCTAGTTCACGATCTATTCTTGTCTCGTGAGCCGTCAAGCTGACGCCAGAGAAACCCCCGTTGTTTGGGGCAATGACCTCAATATCTATTCTTGTCTTGTCGGGCTGACATACTGGCGCCAGGGTTTCAACACATACCTCTAAGGAGGAGGGGGTCTCAAGGCGGGGAAACCATTCATCACACTCTACCACCGACAGCCATAGCGCGAGGTTCGTGCTGGGCAGTCGTGTAGTGTCTTGTGGCGGAGGAGCCAATCTTCATTCAACATAAGACAGCCATAGCGTGAGGTTTGTGCCACGGCCTCATGCCGAAACGTCACGGACCGTTTGCTCACCCCAATCAATGAATAAAAACTCCAACGCCTCAACCCTAGCCAATAATTAATTAGTAATAATCAATTAACAATCATTAATAGTTAAAAGGCTGTCAGGAGAAGTTCATTCCGGTACAGTCCGACAAGGCCTTGTGATGGAGGAACCGATGTTCATTCAACATAAGACAGCGATAGCGCGATGTTCTAATAAACAAATCAATGAATAACTCTCCAGCACCCAAATCATAGCCAAAAATCAATTAACAATAATTAATTAACAATCATTAACAATTAATCATCAATAACCAACATGTCCTGGGTTGGTAGGCGAGGGCTGTAGGGGTGGGGGGAGGAAGAGGGGCAGGAGGAGGGGGAATCAAACGGATGTGGAAAGTAGGTCAGGAGGTGGGGGGAAGGAGGCTATTTATAGCAGCCAATCAGAGGAAAGTAGGTTAGTTGAAATCACAATACTATCTCGAGTGGGCCAGGTCATCATCCCAACTACTCATAATATAATAGTTTAGTTTTTAATAGCAAAAAAAGACAATACGCTATAATATTTATCATTATTAACACGCGTTTAAAAAAAATTCAATTGTACCGAGCCAATATTTAACTCAATAAGCGTAGCTGGAAACTAATATTGAGCAACCGTTAGTGAGACCTTTCGTATTTGTCCGATTTTATTTGAGATCTAAATTAGAAAGGAGGGCGTTGGTTCTAAGGTGAAAGCGGTTTTGGGTCATAACATATATAAGGATGATTTTAGAGCAACCCTACCTTCTTCACTTGATAAGCTACTGGACGACTGACTAATCAAGATGATGGAACATTCAACAACATCCACATCAGGTATTTCAATTCTCTTCTGTTTGTATTAATCCGTTCTGTTACATGAATTAAAAAGGGATCGATTTAATTTTAAATTGGATGTGTATTTGCCAGCGTTAAATTTGTGACAGTTCTAAAAGCTAACATTTACTTAAGCTAATCCTAAGCAACATTTGATTAACAATGTTGATCTAACCGATTATCGGATATTATTTGACTGATACAATATACTGTGTGTTCTGGTGCATAGATTAGAAGAGCTTCATTTAATTTTAATTTAATTTTATATATTCTTTTAAACTGGCACGTTCTAATATATGTGTATTCGATAGGGTCTCTTTAATTTATATCAATGGTACCGTATGCGCCTAAATGTCTAAAGTGTTAGGTTAACGAGTTTGTAAAGCATCATGGTGATTCACATGTGAATATAAGTCTTATTTAATCTCTCAGCTGTTTATAATATATAAATATACACACAAGGAATTTTGCAAAACATTCGAAGTATTCTCTAAAATTAAATCTAATTCAAAGCACCTAATTAAAAAGTTTCCGGTAACACGTCTTACTATTTCTATGATTGGTTTACACACCTAATGAATGTAGAAATTAGAGAAAATTTACACACATATATGAGCTGTCCTGTTGGCTACACTGCTTGTGTGGTCTAAGGGTAAGGTGTCAGACTTCTGTGCTGGGGTCCGGGGTTCAATCCTTGGTCCCGGCACAGATTTATCTGATTACCAAACCCTTCCTTCACCTCTGACAAGACGTGTATTAATCACAACTTGTGAATGTTGGGAATGCCAGGCCTCCACTGTGGTTCGGATTCCACATTAAACTGTAGGTCCTCCATTTCATCTCACAATCATCCTACCATTACACATTAGTGTAAGTACGTATAACCCGAACGGGAAGTAAGACGCGGTGATAATAATAATAATAATAATAATAATAATAATAATACAATATTTGTAGTTCGGTGTCGTGGTAAACGATTGACAAATAAATCTCCTTAATAGCTTGTTGACATGTTTTTGAAATAAAGCTATCAGAGCGTAAAACCAGTACTGATGTTTAGAGGATCTAAGGGTTGTACTCTTAATATAGTGATCTGCCTGTGAGATGGAATCCCAGTTCGATTCCCTGTTTGACCAATATTCTTTAATGCCTTGGATAATTTCTTAACTAACCTTTAAAAATATATTCATGAATGATATTTATTTTTCTCTAGCATGAGTCTTAGGTTAGGAGCAAGAAAACATTTACTATTATGTGTGACTAAAATCCAAACTTTCTTAATGTTTGTATTTATAAAAGCTATCTGCTTTTCATCGACAAGAATAATCTTTCTCAACGGTTAATAAATAAATAGGCTAATACGTTATTTATATTATTATATATCTACAATTACTTATATAAATAAATGGTACAGTGCACCACAAAGACTTGTCTTTCAATTTTATATTAAAATAAACATTTAATAAATAAACTCTAAAGATGAGTGAAACGTATTGATAGGTCTATACATTGATGTAGAAACACTACACCAAATATCATAACTGAAATAATATAGGCCGTTACTTATGCTATGGTGCTAGAATCTTTTAACACGGTTCATAGCGAGCTATAACGAACTAGTGCACAATACATTTCCGCGTTTACAATCCTTGAGGGAATCTAGGTTTTACTCTTAGCATCGTGCGCTGGGTGTTCAAGCACATTGAGGACACCTTACACACTTCAATAACACTTTAACTTTGATAAACACACTAACAAAACCTAGCTTAATTGCTTAGATGAGACATGGTGGAGCGTTGACGGTCTAACAGCTGTTTAGCAGGCAGCTGAAATAGCCCAGGCCAGGGAGAGCATTAGATTGGCTGACAATCTGGTAGAGGTGACGGTCAACTATGCAATTATTTTAATCCTCCCTTTCCTATTTATTACAAATACATCAATTTTAATTATATCTTAATTGTGTGAAGAAACAATTTTTTAAGTTGGTAGCATTGTTTTTTTTGCCAAAACTCTTTATGATTTAAACGTTTTAAATTCTTTATTTTTATATCTATGAACGTAATTTCTTATTCCATGATACCAATAAGCTATCAATATAAAGTGAAACAAGTCCGTTTAATCTACTTACCTCTAAATTTGCAGAAGATTTTGTTCAAAATGTATATCTGGAAATTTTGTGGTATGATAAATAACAATTGTTAGGGGTAAAACATCCATTTATGGATAGTTTACTGACGACTAATTAAAAAAACTCGATATTTTACAAATGGCTCTAACTATTTGGTACCAAATGGGTATTTTGGTAGTGTTTAAAATGACTAAAAACACTGTTTACTTGGTTTCGGGTAAAAATCCGATCAAGAGACATTTTTTGTTGAGTGATTTTTAATTTTAAAAATTCCAATTATTTTGAAAATGGCTATAATGATTTAGCTTAAAATGTATAGGCCTATATACAGTATTTATGGAGTGTTTGACATGAAAATGACCAACTAAGCTGTATACTTATTTTTGGGGGTAAATTCTGTTTTGGGTTGCTTACTGATGATTGATTTTTTAATTGGAATATTTAAAAAAATGGCCAAAGTGATTTGGTTCAGAATTGGTATAGGGGGGAACTCTTTTACATTATCAATACTACATTTCTTTATTTATTTAAAATAGACTAATTTAAGCGTAGTTTACTTACGACAATATATAGAAAGTATAAATTTTTTGGAAATCAACCGGGAAAATTGAATTCGAAATGAAAATCTGGGATTAGTTTTGTATGATAAATAAGAATAACCAATTTTTTTTACAAATACCAAATAATTTTAGGTAATTTATATATATATTTTAAATTTAAATTTTGTTAAATATATTACAACAATTTGGTTTAAAGTTTATATTCACAGAGGGATCAACAAAATGACGTGTTTATTTTATACGAAGAAAAAATAGTAATTATTAATTGGTCACATTTCAATTAAGAAATATTATTATAGAATAATAATTGATTTTTTCACCTTTTTGGCATAACATTTCTATTTTATCTCCAGAATATATTTTTCATTATATTTTATTTAAATTAACTAGAACCCTAACAATCTTTGTACCTGCAAAATAACATTCATTTCATATTTTTTATTACATGTTACAAATAGTTTGTTTGTCTCATTAAAAATACTACAATTAGACTTATACATTACGTTAATATCGATATTTAACTGGAGTTCCTCAAGCAGGTACACCAAAAATGGATATACATTTGAAATAATTACATTAATAATATTTAAAACAATGTCTACATGTCTTTATAAGTACCATTTTCTCATATAGAGTTTGCATAATTTAATATATATATATTTATTACCTATGTATCTTAGCATGTGTCCTGGTTTGTTCCTATTAAAGTGTAAGATATACTCGTAAATACATATTCTAAAACTATACTTTATATAGTATACTTCTCGTGGTGTGAGCTATATTTGTGTGAATAAATATTATAAAACTCTTATGTTTGTGTTTTAACGTCTACACCCAAACACCCCCTCTCCTATCCTATAAATACAAGTTTATTTAGCTTAGAAGCTCAGTCTCAAACATTATAGATAAGTTGAATAACTCGGAATAAAACAATTAAATCCTTTTACTTTCTCTTTGTGTAGCAATTTAAAGTTACAACGACTACAATTTATAAATGAATATGGCACTGTTGCACAGTGTATATAACCTTCTCCTTCCTTTCTTTGATTCTCCAAGGATTTCCAACCCACATATTATAGGGATTTTTTAAATTAATAATAATAATAACACATAAAAGTTTTTTTAAATGACATATATAAATATTATTTAGATCTTGTGAGCTATACAAGTAACTAAGCAGGGCTCGTCTGGTATGATCGGTTGAGGAGGTTGGAGTTCAAACACTGTCCTATCAAACTAAGGGTATTTCCAACTCTCCCTCCACGCAAATTTGGGTCCACATACCCCGAGTAAATACTTTCATTATTCATACCCCATTAACATATTTAAATTATTGTATGAGTATTAATAATTACATTTATTAAATATATATATGTACGTGCTATCACAAGATATTGAAAAAGTCACAATTACCTATTTTATTCACTAGATGGCGCAGAATGAACGTGATTAAGAAATGAATACAAGTGAATATAAGTTTGGCTTATCATAATAATTTAAATGCGTATGTGTACGTGTATGTGTGAACTTGACACCTTAACTTAAACCAAATTTAGTTAATTTATAAACGCTATCCAAACAGTGAAACTATTTGAAATTATAATAATAACATAATGTTTTAGACTTTCTACTCATAAAAATATATATATATATATATATATATTAAACAATCAACCCTCCTCCCCACAATTTTTTTTGCTATCTTTATATTAACTCACATGTCTAAACAATAAAGCATAATATTCACCAGCCTGCGCTATTTGATATCTCATTCCGGCAAAGATGTCACGTGTATATTGCTAGCTCTTCCCTGTCTTTGAATATCCAACATATTCCATCATATAATAACATTTTATTACTAGTTTTTTTTATTGAACGTCAGCAATTAATTAATCTAAAACATTCTTAGCGTGCAGCCCCAACAACAGCATAGAGGTTTTTTTACAAGCAGCAATATTATTTAGGTATTGTGACCACTACAAGTAATTAAGTTGAGAGTTTAGAGTGCAACATGAATTATATAATTGTGATAGCAATTAAAAACAAAATCACTCTTTTGCCTAATAAAAACCATCAGGGGAGAACGTCATCTCTTCCACCATCAAGAAAATGAGTAGGAGTCACCTCCAAAATAGTTCAGAACACGCTGAGAGGTGCTATAACGCCTATTGACAATGACGCCAAGGCTTTTACTTGACATTCTTAATCTTCCCACAACATCAAGCACAATAACGCTCGGTTCATTGCTGGCCTCTTCCGCTAGCACAACGTTATAACTTTTGTTTTTCTCAATTTTGTTTAAGCACTTAACACGGTTGTATTCCTCTTTCTCGATCAGGTCTAACGCACTTTGGAGGTGTTTGATGACATTGATGTTTGTGTCAAATAAGATTGGAGAGCTTTGCGTAGGATCCCTCACAATTGCCGCATTTAAATGACATAATGGCAACTAGAGATGCAGCGAAAGAAATATCCCCGAGAGAAAAAACAAACATTGTTGCTCATTCTACTAACAAACTGCGTTCCCCTCTTACGTTTTTCAAAATGTCGCCGCTAGCTGTGATGAGGTCAGCATAGTGCTACAACAAGCGCGTTTCTAGTTTTTTAGTTCACTTTTAAACATCACACTTTGTCCTCCGAGATATGTCATACATCGTGGTTTGGATTTAAATCACTTACAATCCAAATAATGGACAGACTTTGGAAGGAAGACGTTACAGAAACTGCCCATACCGATTATGTAGTCATCGGGCGTCTCACCCATAATTTTAAAATTTGAATAAGTTTTGTACATTGTTAAATCCTCGAGATGTATGGGTTCTTCGGACTTTACCTCCTCTTCAGTTGGTGGTGGGCACGTGGGTGACTCTGATGTCTGGTAGACGGACTACTCTGGCGGTGCGTACTCAGGAGACTCTGGGGGTTGTGGCGGGTGGTGTGGAACTCGGAAAAGTAGTGGAGGCCTGGGAAACACGGTCACATCGTCCCTCTTGCGGACATTGTAAACAGCAAATGTCATATCACACAGGTAAGACTCCTCGATTCTCTCGTCGGGTAGTACTTCAGTCTTATCGTGTGACAGGTAGAGTCGCTGAACTCGATGTAGCCTCGCTCCTCTTTCTAGTGGTTTACTGCTTTGTAAATTACTTGTCTATCGCTCCCAAAAATACACAAAACTCACCATCTAGATAGGCTATTAGGCGTCCTCCGAACTTTGTATTGATCACTTTTAATTTATCTACTGAATACTTTTGATCGACGATTATATCACACTATTTTACGGTCTGCACGGTGTCAACAATATTTATCAGCTGCTGTAACTTGTCCATCTTGAACAGCTCTACAAACGCTTATAACTAAATGACCAAGCGTGCACCCTTATATATACACCCCTCCCTCCCTCGATCGACATGACGTGGTACGAGATGAACAGGGTCAATGACCTCTTCCGTGATATATTCCTGTCTCGACATGTCTTGTTGAGCTGCCAAATTGGCGCCAGGTATGAGTCATTCGGAAGGATTGCGACATTACCCATTTCTGTCTCGACACGTCTAGCCTCCAAACTGACACCTTAGGGTTTCCCGAGATTATTCTTGTCTCAAAACTTGTCGAAGCGTCAATTTGACGACGGTGAGAGCTGGTTTATTTAGAACAGTGTAGATTTACCGTTACTCTTCAATTGTGCTCACGCACCCACCGAGTGCTGATGTAATTTAGGGAATCTGCCGGTTGAGGGGTAGGGGTTTCCTGGCCAAATGCTAGTACACATTCTACCTGCTTTAATTATATTAAGTGGCCACCCGGTTTTAACTGATGTTTTATTTCGCTCTCACAAATGTGGGGTACAAGTTCTAATTCTAATGGGCATGCCGTCCAAATGTCAGTCTCATCTAATTCTGGTGGGGGAGGATGACATAGAATCCCTGCAGGGTAAACTGTTGGTAGTTCTCCCTCCAGGTAAAAGATGTTGGAACATTTTCTTAATCATCCCACCGCGCTATCATAATATCTATATATATGTTTAGCCAGCAAAGATTGCGTGTAACTCATGTATCTATGACGGCCATAGTCAGAGTTCAAATATCATCTGAGGTGTACTGTTACCAGTTTCCCTTTCCCTCGCTCCACGTAAACGCCGGAACTTTTCTACCTCACTCCTCCACCAAAAGTGGTGCATGGCTGATACCTACATCCGCGCATGTCGACGGATGATACAATTCAACCAATTTTAGTAGACTTTTGTGGCGGGGGATAGTGTACTGATCGCCTCTATGAAAGGTAACCAATAACACTTATTAAGTTTAGTGAAAAATTTATATCTATCGCCAAGACTGAAAGAGAGCATAAGTAGATAATTAGCATAAGTTGATAATTAATCAATACAAAAAGAGGTTAAGATAGTTATCCAAAACACGTGGTTTCCCTCATGATTATTTTAAAATCATAACCCAGTTACAAAAAGGACTGTATTATTTATTAAGCAAATAAAAGGTAATAAAACATAATAAAAGATTAATTTAAAATAAAAGAGAACATTTACATTTACTACATTACCGATTTGTTTAAGGTATTAATAAAGGATATCTCCTGTAGAACAGAGAAAACCAAAAATAAAAATTAATTAATACAAAGAAAATAGTCTTCAACCATTATACTTAATCCCCTGTTCTATTAAATTTTAAACAGCGTGGTTTATAGGATGCCGATTGATATAAAAACCATAATATAAAAAAAACAGGCCTCATGGTTGACAATTTTTACGTTACATTAGAACACCACAAAAAAAATGCATAATAATCCGAAACCTAAAAGGTAATTAATTAGACAACATAACTACACGGAAACTTTAACTCATAACCCCAAAAACAAGAAAGAAATAAAAAGGAAAAAGACTACATGTTAATTTAGAAAAGATTCTTGAATAAAATTAAAAAAGTAAGAGAAAACAAAAAAAGATGTCTCACGTTAATAGGATCCAAAGAGAGACTGGACGAGGGAAAGCCGTTATTTCCCTGAACAGGAAATTGAGATTAATGGATAGGCCAGTCAGAGAATTTTAAGATAAAAAAGGACCAATAATATAATCCTTTAAGACTTGACATTTTTAAAATAAAAGATATAAAAAACATTAAGGTAAAATTACATATATAAAAAAGGTACAAAGAGATTTAATTACTTAACACATAATGAATTAATTGTTTATAAAAGATTATTGAAAACTTTAGTTCCACCCATCCCCCTCAGATCGCCACCTTATTCCAGAACTACTCCTAATTTAAAGTTTGTCCGCCTGGCTTCGTCACTCATCACTATCAGGAACTTCAAGGTCGATATAACTTAGTTCCGTTTATAATCAACAGTACAATAGCATCCCTTAGTTGAGGATTTTGAGGCCCCTGATTGTGCATAATCAGAGCTGTAACATCACCGGGAAAAAACCCTTGCCAAGGGAGGGTTGTGACATCATTCATCTGACACCAAGCATGAATAGTGTCAATGACCTCTTGTACTAGCCCACGGTTTCAAGGTCGTGATTTATTCCTGTCTTGTCGAGTCACCAATCTGACAACAGGTATGAGTCATCAGGGAAAACCCACTGTGGCGTCATTTAAGATCGTGATCTATTCTCGTCTCGACTTTTCTTGTAGAGCCGCCAAACCGTCGCCAGGTATGAGTCATCAGGGAAAACTCATTGTGACATCATTCAAGATCGTGATCTATTCTTGTCTCAACTTGTCTTGTCGCACCGGGGTTGCGATGATATCATTGAGAATACCTATTGCCTGGGGAGAGGGTTGTGACACCAAAATAGATTCATATTCTTGTGGATGGGAACCATTTCTCACACTCTACGCTAAGTAGTCGTCGGGGGAGGTTCATGCTGCGCCCTCACTAGCAATGCCAACACGTCATGGGAGGAGTGTCCGACGCCGTGGAATACACGCCAATAAATAAAATAAACCCCCACACCAATAAATAAATAAAAAACTCCAAAGCCTGTCCCTATCCTACCCAGATATACGATCCAATGCGCACACTTAAAAAATCAATGAGCACACATAAAAATGTTAAGAATGTTTGCTAAAATTTTACACATAAAAAGGTCAATTATCACACAAAAAACAAATGAGACAGGAACAAACAAGATTTGACATGAATAAACCGATGGAAGGGGATCAGTCGGAAGGGAAAAGCCAACAGCCAATCTGAGAGCGAGGCTGATTGGCCCCGTGACGAGCTCTAAGCCAATCAGTGTCGAGTTCTATCTGGCCAACCACATTACTCACGAGAATGACGCCCTAGACCATTCGGTCACTGAATTGGGTTGCTGTGAACTTAAACATCAGAATTGTGCCCACTACCACCCCTCCCCCCGCCCATCTGGGGCCTTCACTATGTTATTAAAACTTTTAGACAGATTTATTTGTGGGACGGGAGGTTGATCCTTTATCACTCCCCTTAAAATTTGACACTCTGATTATTTGTTGGCATGTGTTAAAGAGACTAAACAAAATAATAAAATAATAGTGTATGATTTTGGATATTTTATCAAACATATTCGTAATGATACAAGCTCTCTCGAGGAAAAAAAATCATTCTACGTTGACATTTTGTAGATATTCCAATAAAGCTATTTTTTTCCCCACATTCCACCATGTACTGGTTGGATCAGTCGAGCCGGCCGCCTAGAAAACGACGCTTGATGGCTGTACTCTTATAATACAGACCTCTACTAATGAAACGCATGAAGCACCCATGTGGCAAAATTGTGAAACTCAGAAATGAAACAGTTAAATGTCGTTGATATACTTAACGTACATTATCTCAACAATAATGAAAAAATATTATTAAATATTGTTTCCAAAAGTTTAATCTTGGCTATGGCTCCGAAGTCTTTTTAGGAAGAGTTTATCTTTATTTAAAGCTGGACACATTATTGCCCGAACTTCATAATGAAAATTCAACTTTATAACATTTAAATTTGTAAATCAGAAGTTTGTCGACTTAGATGGTGTGATGTTAAAACTGTAGTATAGTTCCCCCACGGCTTCTTTGGTGCTGAATGACAGCTGACAGCTCTGAAAAGTAACTAGACAAAATTATGTATCCTTACGCTGAAGCATATGATCTGCAAAAACATGTGTTTAGCAGCTGTCACTTCTGACAGTTAAATTTTAGGTCCATTGAAGAAACATATATGACTGTTTTATTTATTTTTTATATATTGTTGACCTTGATATGTTAATGACCTAGTATTAATTATTAATTTTTTCAAGAATATATTTTTTTAAATTTAGCATTTATTTCCATATTAGTTTTTATTGTAATATTTTTGTAGTTAATATTAGTATTATTAACAACATTATAAATATGAACAATCTGAAAGTCTATTACTACACATATAAAAAAACACCTGGTGGTCTAGGGGTAAGGTGTAAGACTTCTGTGCTAGGGGTCCAGGGTTCATTCCTTAGTCCCGGCACGGATTTATCTGATTACCAAACCCTTTCTTCACCTCTGACAAGATGTGTATTAATCACAACTTGTGAATTTGTGGAATGCCAGGCCTCCACCGTGGTTTGGATCCCATGTTAAATTGTAGGTCCTCCATTTCATCTCACAATCACCCTATCATTACACATTAGCGTAAGTGCGTATAATCCGAACGTGTAATAAGAAGCTGTGCTAATAATAATAATAATGATAATAATAATAATAATAATAACACGTAGTTATCATAAAACATTCTAAAGTAGTTTAAAGTAAGGAATGGTAATAAAGTTAAAACTTAGAAAACTCAGGAATAGCTATAAAAAATGTTTAGCTTTTAAATTGAATGAATTAGACAGTTTTAAAATTGGTATATAAATGAAGTGACTTTTAATATTCAAAAGATTGATTTTATTTTGCTTTTAATGAGCTACAAAATGTCATATATAGAAATGTTCAATAAAGCTATATAACATCAACAGAATTTAAACACGGATTGACAAGTCTAAAATTCACATATAACATTAAGATTTATTTACAAAACTTGGATACAACAAATTAAGGACAAAAACAAAGTTTAAAGATCAACAGTGTTGTAAATTAGGAAATAAAATTTAATTAGTGGGCTAGCATCTCCTAATGAGGTTTAATAAAGTAATGAAAATGTTCTAGTTACAACGTTTATGCAGTATATAATATTTTTTATGTTAAGGTTAGATCTAAAAGCCTTCTCCTGGTTCAGTCCCATTACTCCTTGTTTTAATCAGCCATTAGAATGATGCTGATTTATATTATTACGACATGTTTCGGTTTAAAATACCATATCATAGACATCGTAAAATGAAATTAAAGAACCATGGAGAAAACTTGAGACTTGAAGTTGTACGAAAATCTATAATAAATTACTGTTATATTTATGATTTTGTAAAAGACAATTAATAAACAAATAAACTTACCTGCGTTGCTGTGCGGGACACAATGGAAGATGTAAACAAATCAGGGTGGGGTTGGAAAGAAAAGATTGTGACAAAAACAAAATAATAATGAAAAAAGAGCTGAGCAAAGTAAAGTTGTCATGAGCACGGTGTGAATTATTTTTCGAGAACTTACTATTAAAACAGTGAATGTAAAATTACCTATAAAAGCAAGGGTGGATAAATTAATTGTCTCTAATAAAAATACAATAACTTATAATTTGAAATATTAGCCTGGTATTTATTTAATCAACACTGGAGAATGACTCGCAAGTATTTTTTTATTACACTTCACATATTTTTTTTTGGAATAGCATAACAATTCTATAATTCGAGTTTTAGCCTAGAGGGCAACACAACACAATCTTGGCGTTAAAAGATTTATTTTATAGTCTTGATACACTTAAATTTTAGAATAATGTATATCGATCACTGAGAAACACTCGCTATTTTATTTTATTACACGCTTTAATATTATATTAGACAAATAATTATTGAAAAATCACTAAAAAACAGTTTATTCTCTGAGGATAACACGATCACACACCGAAATAGTATTCACAAAAGAACACACAGATTACTAAGTAGCCGAATTAATATTAAAAAAGACGCTGTATTATTCAAATTTGTAATAAAATTATTAACGGGTAGCATAGACACATCTAAATACAAATCAGTAGTACTCAACTATAACATATTTTGTTCTTCAACTTGTTGACTCACGCACGTGGTTTTATTAACTGTATTTATACGATAATTTACTGTTATAATGTATTTTAAAATTGTTTGATTTTGGCTATGAGAATAATTCATGTATGAGGATGTGTATGTGTGCTAACAAGCTTAATTCAAGTCTCAAGATCTCGGGTAATGGTAAGTTTAATTATTTTTATATTTTTATATGCGTACGGGTAACATTTTACGAGGGCGAGATAGCCCAACTACAATATGTTTTAGTGAACCCTGTTCCATGTCTATTGGTGACCTTGACCAATCGCTCCATTCCCTCCCATCCACTATAACTCCTTCAACAGTTATGATGCTTCACAATGTACTTGAAAGCCAGCCGCTTTCACTGTAGGTGGGCCACGTAAATGCACAGTCTTTACTAAGCCATTTCCACGAATTAGACAGCTTATTTTCTTCTATGTCCTTTGATGCTATTCTTGTTTCTGAATCCTGGCTAAAACCATCTCTTCCTTCTAGCTTAGTACACCTGAGTGGTTGTCAACTAGTTAGAAATGACAGAACCATGAAGGGTGGCGGAGGTGTGCGTATGTACATCAGAGATGATATTAAATATAAAGTACTATCTGCATCACAGAGTCCGTACTCAGCGAAACCTGAATATATTATTGTTGAAATAAACAATTCACAACAAAGGCTTATGTTATCTGTAGTCTACTGGCCACCTCGAGTTGGTCAAATTATTGCCTTTGAGACTGCCTTGACTGAACACATGCATAAATATGAAGATATAATTGTAATGGGTGACTTTAACATGGACTTACTTACTAACAACAATGAGACTTCGCAATTACTGACTTTATTTTCTTCATACAATATGACTCCATGTCACTTAGACGCAACACATCATACCGCAACCTCGCATACGTGGATTGATCATATATATATACTTCAAACTCTAATAAAGTGATCTCCTCTGGACAAGTCGCGGTCCCCGGAATCTCGCATCATGATCTTGTTTACCTATCCTACTCAATGCGTATGGCTAAAATCGCGCCTAAGGTAATCACATATCGTGACATTAAATCCATTGATCCAAACAAACTGAATGCTGATGCACAATCCATGCCCTGGTACCTGGTCAACACTATATTAAAAGTTGATGACACGTTACATCTTTTTAATGATATGCTCCTTGAATTGTACGATAAACATGCACCAGTAAAAACTCAGTGTGTTAGTAGACCACCTGTGCCTTGGATGACTAAAGCCATTAGTTTATTGATGAAGAGACGTGACCAAACATATGTGAAATTTAAATGAGAATCGAAAATCAAGCCACTTACAGGCAGCATAAATTTTGAAGAGTATAAACGTCTGCGTAATAAATGTACCCAGGCCATTAGGAAAGTTAAAATTGACTTTTCCCTTTCACTGTCTAATAATATCCGAGCCCCCAAAAAACTATGTAGGGAACTGCGGAGGATGGAAGTGGGGCATACACTACCCAAAAGCACTCATATGCACATCAGTTCCAATAAATTAAATGAAGAGTTTCTTCACATTCCTAATTTAACTAACAATATAGCTAGAATACAAACTATAAACGGCATTTATGCCTCCAATGCAAGTAATAATAATAGTGACTATAATGATGAAAGTATTTTTTACTTTGCTCACTTGACTCATCATGAGGTATACAAATCAATAATGAGAATAAAATCGAAAGCACAAGGCATAGACAAAATTTCAATATTGTTAATACAAACAATTTTAAGAAATGTTATATCAACAATAACTGACTTATTCAACTACTCACTCATGACTGGACAGTATCCCGGACTTTGGAAACTCGCACTTATTATGCCTGTACCTAAAAAAGGACTAGCAAAAGGTTTACATGACTTTAGACCTAAAAGTATACTTCCGTCCCTTTCTAAGGCACTAGAATTCCTAGTGCATCAACAAATTTACCAACACATTAACAAACACAATTTGTTAACTGCCTATCAAACAGGATTCAGATCACATCATAGTACATGCACCGAGTTGATAAATGTCACAGATGACATCAGACTAGCCATGGCTAAGCGCGAACTAAAACTTCTTATATTATTAGATTTTTCAAAAGCTTTTAATACTGTTGATTTCAATATCCTTATTAGCAAAATTGCAAGTATTATTTAATTTCTCTCCGGGCAGTATACAGTGGATGAGATCATATTTGCATGGTCGCCAGCAAAGTGACATGATAGGCAACACGTTCTCAACATGGCGCCCAGTTGAGGCTAGTGTTCCACAGGGCTCAGTCTTAGGGCCGTTGCTTTTTTCTCTATATGTGAACGATATCGCTTCTTCAATGTCATACTGTAAATATTACATGTATGCAGACGACCTTCATATATATATTTCCACCGACCGTTTTTCAATAAATACAGCCATACAACGAATGAATATTGACCTAGTTAAAATAAATGCTTGGTCTGAAAAAAAAATGTCTTAAATTGAACCCTGATAAAACTCAAGCCATTCTTAGAGGAACAAGCAGATTACTACTGAATTTGGACCGTTCCCTACTGACCAACATTCGATTAGGAGTATCCACAGTAAAACTGACAACAATTACTAAAAACCTTGGTGTGATTATTGGCGAAAATCTTTAATTGGACAGATCAAGTAACTTCGATTTGCAAGAAAGTGTATGCCTGCTTACATTCACTGAGAAGACTAAAGAATTTTCTCCCAAAAAATGTACGACTTATCCTTGTCCAGAGCTTAATAATACCACACTTTGACTACTGTGACGTAGTATACAATGACTTAAGAGACGATCTAGCAGAACGACTACAACGACTACAAAACACTTGTGTTCGATACATATTTAACTTAAAACGGCATGACCATATTTCTAAGTATTTTAATAAACTGGGTTGGCTAAGAATACATCAAAGGCGAAGGCTACATTTATTAGTATTGCTTCACAAAATATTATCAACATCTCAACCTCAATACTTATCCTCACGGTTCCTATTTCTGAAAGATAAACATAGCCGAGCTACTAGATCAGAATCCACTCTACAGATGTATATTCCCATACATAGATCTCAAACATATGTTCGTTCTTTCACTGTCCTGGCATCACAGGCTTGGAACAAACTAGATAACTCTACTCGTCATCTATCATCTAGACTCCCCTTCAAGCGTGCGGTTAAGCAATTTATCTTGTATAATAAGCTAAACTGAGTTCTTGAAACTACTTGAGCTTCATTTGAGTGTGTGTGAATGAGCGTGCGACTGTTTTTCTACTTATTTGAATATTTCTCTATTAAACTGTATTTCAATAAATGTAATAGTGTATGTTGTATTCAACACTGGTGTAGCATGTCAATCAGTTAGATTGGACATCTACACTTAAAAGAATTCTATAATTAATTAATTTATGCAAGAAATAAACTATATTCGCATATTTAATTGACTCTACTCTGAAGATACAGTCTAACAAATCTACGTTTCTCCCTACCTTTAAGCATTCAAGCACGTGGTTGGTAAAAAATACTGACTTTTGGTAAATACGGGAGTAGATATAAAAGAAGAGAATGAATATTGACATAGCTATGAATAAAAATTACTTTAACGCGTTGCTTTTCTCATTGGATGAAGTCAAAAAAGTTTTACTTACGCCGGCCATGTGGTCAACATGAGAAAAAAAAATAGTAAACTACATCTACATCACCAAATATTATTAAAATAATAATGGATCCTGAATAACATAATTAAAACAGATACATTTCTAAATAATATGCCTTGCTGAGTACTCACATCCTTTGGATGTCTGCTGATTCTTTTCTCCCACATATGAAGCTCAATAAAGCTATTCAATAATGGCTGCTCCACGTGTTCTCGTATCTAGTTCTCTCGAAGAAAAGAAGTGCTGATAAGCTTCAACGTAGAGACCGGCGGCACGTCAACGAACTTGGTGGTAAACCAAGAAAGCTTCTTCCTACCCCTCCTTCGTACGTGAATTCCTCTGGTCAATTCTCTCTCTATCCCGCCTTCCTTCGTAGTTCCTTGTCTATGTTCTTATACTTATCGTTCTCTCTACCTTCTTCCTTTCGTATCAGGTTGACCACTATATAAGGGGTCGCGTCCTAGCTCACACTATAGCCATTTACTGTATCTCTGCATTGAAGGAAGGACTCCAGGTTCGTCACAACAGCGATGAAGATGAAGGCATCGGATTCACCGCCACCTTAGATGGGATGACCGTTATTCAGTAACCACCTACGAAGTCAAGGCCGTGGGGTTCATCGCAGTCACGGATGGAACCACAGACTTCGCCATTTTTTTAAAGTATTCTACCGTAATCAACGAGTCCTTACGACTTAGATAATTTTGTTTATAAATATCAGTTATTTCTGATTGTACCCCTTTAGTTTTTTTATATTGCCAGATACTTTTTTTTTGTTTGTTAGTAGGTCTAGTTGACCGTTGATAATGTTCAAATCTTGTTGACTTGTCAACTCAAGTTTCAGCTTATTTGTTTAAAAATATGGTGTCCTTTAGAATGCCGGACGCGTCCTATAGTTTATTTGTTTCAAAAATTGTAATTACGTACAGAAATCTCTT
The DNA here is from genome assembly GCA_902151425.1 of Timema shepardi. Lineage (NCBI taxonomy): Eukaryota > Metazoa > Arthropoda > Insecta > Phasmatodea > Timematidae > Timema > Timema shepardi. The sequence goes on along the minus strand of CABFVX010003496.1, from coordinate 46,447 downwards.
GAGATATATTTATGCCTCCGACGCAGATAGCGTAGATAAGTTATACTGTCTTAATAATTAACTCATAATATTCCACTAGTTCCTAATATATATATATATATATATATATAAATCAGAATTTGTCATTACGCCTTGAACGGTGTGAGCAGCAGCTCAGTTTATGGATGGCATATATATATATATATATATTTAAATCAGAATTTGTCATTACGCCTTGAACGGCGTGAGCAGCAGCTCAGTTTATGGATGGCTAGCCCCAGGTTGTCGCTTTGTTTATCTTTTTCCATTTCAGTTGATAGATACCTGTGTTTTAGGTTGGTCAACTAATCACGCTTCACGTGTAGTATTAGCTACGGTGCGAAACCCAAGGAACTGCACTAGAGTCATTGTGGGGTCCGCGCAGATAATACTCTTTTAAATCTTACCTTTCGATATATTTCTAGTTTTTGTGTTCTAAAGACTCATGCCTTCAGACCTTTCTGTACTATTGAATGCCCTGGCAGTACCAAAGGGGAATTTGACCAGCCATAATACTTTTGATGACACCTGTTTCTTAGCCATCTACTGCTGTTATTAACAGCCGGTTATCCTAAGTGTTTAATGGATAATATTTTTAAGGCCCTATCAAGCCTAGCCTGGGTTAAAATTACTTGTATACCTTGTCATATATTTTTCTAGTAGTAATTAATGAATTGTTCTACTTCATAGAATTTACTTCTACCTGTGGCCTGGCGACTACGCAGCCCGAGTAGCCACAGTCTGATTGGGTCTAAAACCTTAATCGTTTCATGTACATTATTGTAAACCATTGCTATCTTAACCTTTGTTTTTGTTATCAATAAATCTTTATGTTATTCAATCTTTGTTCTTATCATTCATATAATGTATGTAATGTGTAATGTTACAAACTGCGCCTAGTCAGTTTCTAAACCTTACACTGGTTAAGTGGAAGAGAAAGTTAACGCCTTAACTTCGCCAGATAAATAAAGGCTATTATTATTATTATTATTATTATTATTATTATTATAGCCGTTTGTTTGGTTTCTTATTATTGAAATTTTATTTGGCTGTTTAATTCTAATTAATTATTAAAAGCAAGAGAACGTTAAAAGTGACCTTATATGCTGAAAACAAATATGGCCACTGAATAGAAGCTACAACAGTCCGTGACGTAGAGGAACTTGTTGTAGGTTAGACGGCGAGTTGTATTAATACTCATGTTTATAAAATTTAAACTTTATATTATTTCACAAACATTTTGTATGTTTATTTCTCTTTATTATCAAAAACCAATTATTTATGTTAAATATATACGAGGGCAGTTATAAAAATATTAATAACTGAATATAATACCATTAAATGTAAAATTTCACTCTCTATTTAACCTGTAATTGCCACAAGAGTTAAAAGAAAAACTAAAATGAGATTACTATACAGTTTTTTGTTAAATTTGATTATGGAAAATAAAACTATACTGGTATATTTGGGGAAGTATTATTAAAAGTGATTGATCATATTTTAAGTGATAATAATAAAAGTAATTAGTAAATAATTATTATTTACAAATATGATAAAAAAAAAGTTACTTACAGACAATATTGACATTACTGATACCATCTGCTAGTTTCTGCTAGCTGTCATGTAAAACCAAAAAAGTTATAATTCCACTGTAAGTTCCATTATATCTTCTTTGATGTCATAAAATTGTATTTACTTAAGACATCGTTGGAAGTCAAATAGCATTTATTGTGTCTTGTAAGTTGTAATATATATACTGTACCGTACACAGTGATATTTACAAAAAAAATGTAACTACAAATGCTAAACAGAACTGTATTAACAGTTATTTAATAAAAAAGAGTTTTCAAAATATTCTATATTAGTAGTCTAGATATTATTAGATTACATGTATCTTCTTGAGTGTAATAATGGTGTTAGATAAAATTATTATTTGATATCATGTATATTAAAAACTCTTAGGGCTAGTATGGAAACACGTCGGAATTCGTTATTTTTCTTTCTTTGCCAAGTTATGTTAAATTTTAAGGTTTATAACACTCAAACACACACCAACAGAATGATGTGGGTTTACGATATTAACAAAACAAATATTGACTAAAATTCTAGGCCGAAAAAAACTGTCGATATGAGCTGTCGACTGGCCTTTATCGACTTGACATTAACATGTGATAAGGGTTGTACCATGCGGTCCCTCAACGCTAAATCAGAAGTTTGTTGGTATTCAAATAACGCTTGCATAGCTTAAAGTATTATTTCTAAATCAAATGAAGTGATAAATTTAGTTATGATAATTTCCTAATGTAATTTTAAAACAGGTTTAATGCAAAACAAAGGAAACACTATTTAGTGAAAGGAGACCATTGAAAGTCTGTTCACTAACAAATCAGAGCATAGACTTCCACGTGGATTTGTTTACATCAGGTATCAGCTTAGAATGAATCAATAATAGTAGATTACTACAAGAATGTCTCACAATTTTATTTCGATTTACAAATAAAACAAACTTTTGAAATCGACGGGTCTCTTAACATAGTTTTAGGATTTTCTCGTAATTGAGAACGAGTCAGAACAAAATATTTTATGAATAATAATACTTACTTCTTTCTATTGACAGCTTGAATCTACTTGGTTCGTTTTTCTTCCTCTCATGGCCTAACAGTAAAATTGTAAAATTTTATGTCTCGTAATGTTATGGTATCAATTTGAGCATCCAAATGTAGCATTGTTTGCCACAAGCTACCCGAAACCAAACAAAAACAATCAACTTACCTATTATACCAACTCCATCAGCAGCCGCCTCGGCTACACGACTACAAGCACGAACAACATGACTGATCCCAGTATACTGAGGGCCGCGCCTATTCCAACATTCTGCAACGACTTTCCCGCAGCAAAGATCTTAAGCGAGGAAGAAGAAACACTCTACCTATGCCCAAGTCTGCCGTCCAGACGTTAGTAGAACATTCCACGCCTCATTATATTCTTTGGTCATCCCCCCCCCCCCTTATCTTCCATTCGCTCAGTGTGCTGTGAACTGTGCTTTCTGTATAAAAGTGTGATCGGGTGGAGTAAGCGCCACTCTGGGACTGGCTTTGGAGGTAGCTTGTACTAGCTACGGCGTCGGATATTAACCATTTAAGATAAATTTTCTTTTCGGCATGATATTTATTATTCAAAATTCACTTTCTACTCTTAATAATTATTTCAAATCTTCACAAAAACTCTAACCTTAAACATTGCACGTATAATTGACGTCAAGTATTGCGGACTTAAGCTTTTATCTTTTAAATGAACTGAAATATGATGTCTTTTTCAATAAGATATCTTTTGGACTTGTATTTATTTCTGATAATAACGAACTTCAATGAAAATAAAAATAGGATATCGTTTCAAGAATATAGTTTCCTCACTTGTAATTATTTTTAATATCGATATACTGTAACTTTAAACTTTGCCCATGATGTTTATGTTAAGTGTTAAGTTTAAGAATTGGGCAAAAGTAGAATATCTGGTGACATAAATATTTTTTGAGTACTATATATTTTCTCTGAGCATAAGGGACTTTAATTTATATTACTCCATGTTAGATGATAGGTTTTGCCTTTTGCTTATTGAAATATAATGTCATTAGATTCCGTTTATTGAATTGCTTTGTTCATATTTTAACTTTAATCGTTCTCTCTTGAACTTAGAGTATTAGGCGCCATCAGCGCGTATAAGAAGTTAATGATAGCCGCCATGACGACTAAGTGTTGGGTAAATATTTGTTAAGTGTTGGCGAGTTATTATGGGTTTATCTGACTAACGTCAACTTTAGCTTTCAGTAATTTGGGATTTTGTATATTTTTCCCGTTTATGGGTAAGAGAGATAAAAAACGGCTGACAGGAAGTAACTCTATATTGCTATGTTGAACATTGACATTTATGCTAAGGTTATTGTCAAGAGTCAGTTATTGTTGTTTCGGCATAACCAAGTTTTATTAGCGAGGCTATTTGCTTACACGTTCTGCGCCCTCCCTATGAGGCCATGACGCAAGATTGCATATGTTGTATACTCTATCTTTTTTGAGGTTATTGCTTTCAATAAATTGTTGTCCATATCTAGTTGAATCTAAATAAAAAAATCTTGTCTATTATGTTTGTATTTACCTTTTTCATACGTTCATCCTTAGGTAGGATACTGCAACTGAAATATGTTGTCTAATAATCAAACCAGAGGAGTAGTCACTTTCTTAGTTAATTAAATATATTATTGATATTGAGGGTGATCGCAGGGACGAGTCCCGCAATAGTTCTTATTGCGTGTGCTGGGCTTCAGTTAGGTTTTGCCAAGTTTTACTTTGCCTTTTTTTACTCACTCAGCACACTCTAAATTTTTGCTAACTTATTATTTTTATTTTTTGTATTTGGACACTCCTAGTTATGTGTAACGGTACACAACTATACACAACTCTTATTTCCTACTAACATCAATTAACATATAATTTGCTATGTGTTCCAACGTTGACCGTCACTTTGGAGATGCACATTTATTCCGCTTCTACTACAACATACACCAACGCACGGTTTCTATACTGATAATATAAGACAATTTCAACGACCATAATGGTTTTTTTTCAGAAGGGTCAGTTTTCCACGTCTCCTAAAAAATGTGTTTAAGTGGACATGTTACCTTTTGAAAGTAAGATCCCCCTGTGTCCTAGACCTACATTCAATTATTGTTGTCACATTGTAAACAAACTTTGGTACACCAAATAGTCAATACAACGTGACCAACTACTTGACAACAACTGCCTTCAATATTGATTTAATATTTTTAAAAGGAAATTTTAAAAATTAGTTGTAATATTAATATTGTAGAAAAACTGACGAGTGTAAATGTGGTGATAAATTTCAAACTAGGATTTGAAATAATTTTACTCCGTGGAGTTCTCACAGGATAGTGAGGAAAACATTTATCCAGATAAAAATAGGAAGGTATCTGATATAATATTAGAAATGCTGTAAAGGGTAATGGGGCTTCACGCAAAAAGAGCAGGAGGAGACCATTGTTTTCCAATGGATGTTCATAATTAATAGATGAGAGAAGGTAAACAAAATTATATTGGTTAAAAAATCCTAGTAAATTAAGCTTGGGCACATTTAGCAATACAAAAATGAAAGAAAACACCATATTCAGAAACAAAAGAGGAGTATTTAAAGTTTAAAATTAGCGAGCTTAAACAAAATAACCAAAATAAGATAATCAGCGAACTTTATTTGAGTATTAACGGATACAGGAAAACTACTGATGGATGATAATGGTAAATTGGTGGCAATTACAAGCGAGGATTTGAGTAGATGAAACGACCAGTTCAGACGTAATTTGAATGTCCAAGAAAGATTCGAATTGGGTGAGGTTATCGAAATACATACTGCTGAACCATTAGTTCTAGGGCTAAGTATTAGCGAGTTCAAAGGAGCCATTAAGAAGTCAAGGACTCATAAAGCTCCTTAGCCAGGTATAGATTCCATTTTAGCTGAGTTGTTAAAGGGAGTTTGTGAAATATGTTAGTAATAGAAGTTCATAAAATGATATGTTCCATATTCAACCATAATGTATTACTACTAGATTGTAAGAAAGGCATTATATTGCCCTCTCTCAAAAAGGAAGATGAAACAAAGGGTAATAACATAGTGATATCTTACCATTAGCTCCATGATATAAAATTCTATTTAATATAATTTTAATGAGATTGACGCCATGTACAGAATAAATAAAATATTACAGACCATCAACGTGGATTCCGAAGAAATATATCAACACGTGAACAGATTTATACCATTCGACAATATTGGGAAAATAATTGGAAATACAAGACAATACATCAATTATACGTAGATTAAAAATATACTATTCAATTAAAAGAAACAAATTATAATAAATTTAAGTTAAGTTTAGGATACCGGTAACCAATAAACTTTCCAAACCATTATTTAGGTGTGTTTGACCAATAAGTGGGGCAGGGTACGGGTCGGATGTCACTTAACAGACACTTTCGAAATAAATAGTTGTTTGAAAAAAGAAAATGCACTTTCCCAATAACTTTTTAATTCATCCTCAAAGTATGCTATTAGGGTAACGCAAGAAAGTCATCCAGAAAAAAAAATACATGAAGGACACCATCATACAAATAATTATAGTGTTAGCTCTGTCCTTTTAAAAAAAAATCATATCTCTTCATAATAAAATTAATTTTTAAAAGATGTATAAAGCTAGGCTAGGCAAATAAATGATTTTGTGAGTAGGTTGCTAAATAATTAATTATCTCAGTATAAATGATAAACATTTTTCAAATAAAATGTCATGGCCAAACCAAATATTTGTTTTTTTAATGAAATAAGAAAACAACTTTTTATGAACTCTAATTTAAGTTTTCGCAGATGTTTTCTGGCAAATATATTTAGAGCCCCTTCAGGGATGATTTCAATATGTTTATTTTTACTGAGGATAGACAAACCATTGAGTCTTTTCTGACCTATTGTGGATCTCAAATAACTAAAAAGGTCGCTCTGTTGTTGAAATACAGTATTAACTGGTATAACACGTATACTTTTCAATAGGTACTCAATGTTTGGAAAAACAAACGCAAATCTGTAAGTTTCTGTTGGCGTTTCGACTTTTACGTATTTCCGGATAAAAAAAATCCCTCCTCAATTTAAATTCGCCATAAAGTATTTCTACAGAAGATTGAAAAAACTGGATTTATATGTTTTGCGGCATCCAATCTCCATCAACAACATCCACTTTGGTGACTGCATTGTCTAAGGCATTATTCTAGCAATAGGCTAGGCTACCGATGACGGGAGCTCTAGGTTCTTATCTCGGCTAAGTACTGAGAGTGGTTTTTAAACATGGGTTTCCACTCTACATTCACGCAAATACTGGTAAGATTCCTCTAAACATCTTTCCTAGTTCCTAAAACCATTAGCGTAATTAGTACATAAGCGTATGATTGGGTAGTAAGTCACGGTGCTAAAATAAGAAAAAACAATATTTTTTTGAGCTAAAGGGAATCTAAACGAATGCTGTATATTTTCCTAAAACCAACAAGGGGAGCACGTGACCCGGTGCTCCTACACTAAATCCACCTCTGATTGCATCTATTAGGATACGCAGATGCTTTATTGGGTAAAAGTAAGGAATCTGTTGAAAAAAAAGCGGAAATTTTATTAGAAGCAAGTAAGAAAATAGAGTAGCAGTGACTAATAAATATACTACGTATATGATCACACAGATTGAAGGAGAACATTTAAAGATTACTTACTGGTAACAACACATCATTTGACATGGTGAATGAGTTTAAATATCTAAGGCATTTTTAACTAGCAATAACTATATTAGAGTGGAAATTAAATTAGGAGAAGAAAACAGTTTGGAATTACATAATAATACCTAGTAAGTTGTTGACATGTCACCAGTTTTCAAGGAATTTAAAACTAAAAATATACAATTTTTTTCACCGGTTGTTCTCTATGGCTTTGAAACATTTTCTTTTAACTTACAGGATGAAAATAAATTGGGGTGCTCAAAAACAAGGGGCTTAGAGAAATATTTGGTACAAAAAAAGATTAGGATACTGGAGATTGAATGAGGCTACATTGTGATGAGTTACTTACCCTGTACCCATCACAAGACATTGTTAGGATAGTTAAACCTCTTATATTATAGTGGGCAGGACATGCAATGCAATTTAAAAAATCTGATACCATGTTCAAGGTAAGTAATGGCAAGCTCGTTAGAAAGATCTAAACACAGATTAGAGAATAACATTTGAATGGAACTGAAAAACAAAAGTGATGTAATGGAAGGAACTGGATGTAACTTGTTCAAGATAGGGACAGGGTATATACTTTTGTAAATGTGTCGATGAACTTCAGATTTCCAAATACCAAAGAGTAAAGTGAGTACATAAATATCTAATCACGCCGTTCCCTTACAGGACAGGCAAGAAATTGTGTATATAGTTGGTTTTTTAAAAAGCAACTCCATGCTTAATCTATCCTCACTAACTTTCTCCACACTTCCATATCCTTGCACACTCTCTTCGCTTCAACAAAATCCACCCATCGAATCATACATGCTCTTTTATATTTAAAACCCTTAATGTTTCTCTTTTTAACACATTCATCTACTACATTTAACCATGGCCTATCCCTTCCTTTTGATCAACACACACCACCATTATATATTACTTCGTCACTCGATCCACACTCGTCCTCTCAACATGCTCAAACCAACGTGAGAAACTTATTTCACATCGATCTATTAGACTCCACTTCTTCAACGCCCAGTTAGTACTTACTGTTCTTACGAGTTTTTCCATAAAATTTTCTTAGATATCTCATTCTAATCACATTCACCTTGCTCTTCTATTTCTCATGACAAACCGACGCTTCACATCCATCCAACAATTATGAGATTAGCACACTTTTATATACTGCCATGTTTGCCTTTTTCGATATTACTTCAATTTTATATAAGTTCACATACATCAAACTATTTTCAGAGAGGTATTCATTCATCTGTCAATTTCAACATCAATCCTTCCATGTTATCGAAACATTCTGTCCAGATAAACAAAATAATTTACTTGTTCTGACATTTTTACATTTATACTAAGCTCACAATCATTTCTTGATACGTCCTTATCAAAAACTATCACCTTAGTTTTGTAGACATTTATACGAAGATCCACTCTGCTTGTCACCCCAATCAAAATAGCTCATGCATTCTGCCGATCACTTTCGTTCTCATCCATTTAATACAGCATCATCGGCATATAGCCGCACTTTCACATTCACATTGACCATTTGTACAACAACCGCCTCTTCACAAGCATCCTTCATACATTTATCCATAAATACTTTAAACAACCCTGGCAACATAGCATAACCATGTCTAACACCCTATAAAATGCCAAACCATTCTCTCAAAGATTCGTTCACCCCAAAGCACGCTTAATTTCCGTCATACACTGCTATAATTGCATTTAATAACCACGCATCCACATAATACTCTCTAAAAACATTACATAGTACACCCATATTCACTTGATTGTACAATTTCTCCAGATCAACGAATGCACAGTAAACTTTTTTCCTTATTGTAATGCATTTCTCAATCACATGTTGCAATGCAAATATCAGGTCCATGCTGGCATGAAACCACATTTCACACTCAAAATCTGGTCCGCAGTTTTTTCGCATACCTTCTCAATTAAACGGTCCCAAATATTTGCCTGGGAATACTCAACCAACTAATTTCTCTTATTTCTTACATTCTCTCTTACTGCCTTTGTACAAAGGAATAATGACAGCATTCTTCCAGTCATGAGGAACTTTCAAAATCTCGGCGCACACACATTATAACAATTCAAACAATCTGGAAAGTAGTTCCGTGCCTCTACACTTAAGTATTTCACTTGTAATCACATCTCCCACAGCTTTGCCATTCTTTAACACTTTCATAGATTTTCAACACCTCAGTATCGGTAATTATTTCACTAATAATAATATTTTCCATATTTTATGCTACTTTCTCCACGCTCCCGCCACACAGATGCTCAAAAAACTTCCTACATCACTCTCTTATACGTTTACGTCCTATATAATCTCATCACGTTCGTCCTAAATTCCATAGGTTACTCCTAGCAATTCTTGTGAACTTAGACTGTCAGTGCACCCTGTCCTCTACCTACTACTTTAGCTCCCAGAAATATTGATGTTTAATACAATTAGAGAAAGGGTTTGCTTTTAAGTGTAAGCACTTTTAGAAAATAGTCATGCCTTGCTACAGCTCGTTATTGTATTAATTTAATCATATTCACATATGACATTCTTTATTAAAGTTTCAAATGTAAAATTTTATTTTATTAACATGTTGACACTATCTTTAAACTTGTACAATCTTGTATTTACTTATTATATATTTTACAAGTCTGTTAGATTTCATTGATGTACCACATTGTTAATTTCCTTATCATAGTCATACCATTGCATTAATTCATAAAATAATTTACTGCTTGATGTTGAGTAAACCTATCCATCGACAAGATTTATTGAAACTTATTCTTTCAAATATTTCAAAATGTTCTACCTATTAAGTTCAAATTGTTTTGGTTTATGGTGAATGGTGTTTTGGACTGGTGGATTTAATATCATTAAATTTGTAACTATAGAATTTAAAAATAAATAAAAACTTAAATAACCAAAAATAAAAATAAACAAGTATCTGTACCGACTTAATACAACTAAATATTTACTTCAACATAACAAACTTAAATGCATCCCCTGTACAAACAAACTTGTATAGCCAGCAAGCAGTATAAGAGCAGTCATTGAGTCCCAGGGACTATATCTTGTTGACACCGAGTTGTCAATGATCTCGTACCCTCACAGGCAAACATTGCCTTAAATAACTAGTTCCATGATGGCTATTACTCGGTATGATGTCAGTAAGTATTCTGGTACTAAGTTCAGATCATGTGTATTTTGTATAAATCACTGACACATATTTATATTATGCATATGGCTCAACAAACAAACATAATTATATATTAACCTAGAGTAACAACTGTATTTGTCATGGTTAAATAACCTGATAGCTACTATTACATTCTTTATTTTGTGGCTTGTTTTAATTTAACCTTTATTGTAGCAAATGGCTGTTTAACCTATTAGGGTTAGTTTCCTCTGTTGATGGCCAACATGTGAATGTCTCTAAGTGTGGTAATGTGATGGCTTGTGTTAACAACAGAGACTGCAGCTCCAGAAGTGAAGTCATGGTCATGTCTCCACAAAATGATGATCCCAAAATGCCAACTTTTCTACCGGCGTATAATTCCTCGCGGCTGTGTTCAAAGAATAAAACAGGGGTTGAGTCTTCAATATGTTGGTTCCACTGCAAGGTTTTTACTCCTGAGGAGGAATTCAACCATACAGGGATAGCATATATTGAAGGGATAGTGGCAGAAATACTTTTTTCGTGTTCAGGGATAGTATTTAATTTAAGATTTTGAATGTTCTCTGGTTGTAAAACATCCTGATCAGAATTATGATGTAATCTTACATGGATGCGTAGGTAGTATGCGAGGGTAAATTTTTTTCCACAGTGTTTACAAGAGTGTAAGCGATTACCTGAAACATACAGAAATCATCACTGTTGTAAAACATTTCTTATGTCATTGCTAGTGGAGGTGAGAAACTTTGGAAATATAGGGCCTATAATATATCGACATCTTCCATACTTTTACTCAAACTTATGAACACATTATTGTTTAGCTCATATGATGTTTCTGATGAATACAAACACTGACAACCAAACCACTTTGGGATGATGGAGTACTAGAGTAGTATTTGTTTGCCACCGAGCTATTAATTTAACAAATGTCCATTGAACAAAACAACAACATGCTAGCATGTATAAATGAACTAATTCAACCACTTACCACAATTATTATAAATAGATATAATAATATGTCAAGTCTTTGTTAAATCAAATAAATAGTTTGGTGCAGGCACTAACTTTCTTCCTCTTTTATATTAAAATATACGTTTACTAAAAGCTCGTAAGATTTGTGAAACAAAGTAATAGGTCTATACATTGTTGTAGAAACACTACATCAAATATCATAAATGAAATATTACACACTGTTACTTACACTGTGGTAACTAGGAACATTGTTACAGAACAATTGACAAACAAGAAACATCTTCGCCTCACAAAGAGCATAAGAATCAAATTCATTTTCAAAGACCTGCATCAAAAAGTATGTATATATATATATATATATATATATATATATATATATATATATATATATATTTGCTTATACCTCAGAAATTATTTGTCTTATAAAAATATATTTCAAATAAAAGATTTGTATCTTTAATAGTACCACAACTTTACAATTATAAGTTATTTTGTATCTCAAATAGTTGCAGAGAAATGATGAAAATTGGATCATTTCCCCTATGTAGAGTACTTTCAAAGTCATTTTGATAAGAAAATGAGAATTGCAATCTGGTTTATAATGACAAACAGTGTCTAGATATAAAATTAAACCAAAACCCTTTTAGTGAATTTCGAGAAAATTGATTTTCTCTCTTTTTGTCCTTCAATAAACTACCCCTAAATTTAGGGTTGGATATCTAATTTTAAAAAAAACCTATGGGGACTTTATGAGAACACCACATATCAAATTTTAGCCCAAACATTTATCATAAGGAAACAAGAAGGACAAGCATAACTGAAAGGGAGTAATCAACCCTGCCTGAGCGATAGCCTTAACTGTTGTTGAACCCAGGCACGAGGAAAGTTATAAGGGTTGTGATGAAAGTACCGAAGAAATTTAGGTGTTTGAGTGGCTTGAGGGTAGGCAGGAATCCTATCTGGAAGCGTTTTAAAAGGGAAATTGCGGGACCTATTCATGTACTGTGCAGTGTAGACACAAGATTGCCCAGAAATACCCGAAAGGTACAAATCATCTAGGGGGTATGGGGGTTGAATATCCAGGAACCACAAAATAGCTGAGTTGCATCTGACAGGTGAAGGTGACATCATAGAAGAAAAACATAAGACAACAATGGAGGGGAACGTGCGGAGAGTGAACCGAAGACTCCCATTTCCAGGGAAAGCCACAAGAAGGTTGAAAAACTGCGAGGGTAGAAAAACCATATGTATGTGTGTGAAGAGAAACGCTAGGAAAGATATTATTTTCGGTAAAAAAAAAAAATAGAGACATCAGACCACTACAACAAAAGAAGAGAATTTGGTAATTTTAGGAAAGGAATGAGCTATTTTTTGGAATAGAGCGTAAAATCAATGATGACTAGAATCGAACCTAGGTTCTAGTAGACGTGTTAAAATCATAACGTTAATAGCTGACTAAGGACATGGGGAAAATTCCAAGAGTCCCACGACTCTAGCTGAACGGTTAAGGAGGTCTCCCGTTTCTGTCAGACTGAAGAAGAGGAAGACCAGACTAAACTACAAAGACAAACTACGAATAATGTGCGTACAAAATAAACAACACGATAAGAAAGCGCAACCAGCTACGTATCAGGGGGCGGCCAGACTGAGCGCGTGAGCGAGGGAATAAAATATAAAATAGAACACATTGGTTGTAATGGGAGGTGGCCACACTGGGGCGAGCGAGCGACTTAACGCGCGCGCTTGAAAGATAGAACTGGTTCTATTTTTCAAGCGCGCGCGCTCGACCCGGTACAGTCTAGTTTACAGGCGCTATGGCAATATTATTGTATGTTGGTTCATTGAGTGCTAGGGAAACTTCTCATTTTGACATGATATTTGACTTTTTTCTATCAGTGATAGTTTTAACACACTTGCTATTAATGGCCTAATTTAATTGGTGAGACCATAAATAATATAATGTATATATGCAAGCCCGATATGTTAAAATACTTCAATATTATAATCAAAGTAGGCCTTTACAAATAAGAATCACAATTAGTTTGGAGAGAGTATGAAAAAACCACAACAATAAATAAGTTTCAAAAATCACCTTCAGTTCACCGAGCCAAGATTCGAACATTTGCCTCCCAGTAGTACATTAAAATATTTGCAATGTTAGCTAATCATCTCGTCACTGACTACTTGACCACCCCACCCCAAAAAAACCCGTCATGGAACGAAGTGGGTGCTACGTGGGTTTGCTTGCGTCATCATAGGTTAAAAGGTGGAGCGATAGTGTATTCGGGATCGCACAACTGGTCCACTAAGCATTCACTACATTCACTACGTTCTCGCATACCGTCCTAGGTGTTTCTAGGTATTCAGAGGGTGCGTGTTTATAGATAGTGAACATGATGAAGGTGAATAAAGAGGGCCTTATTAGCGAGGTTCAGTCAAGACCAGCTTTGTGGAGGGAAGACCATGCGAATTTCATAAGACGGGATATTACAGACAAACTTTGGGAAGAAGTGGCCATTTCTTGTAATATATTGAATGGTAAGTACCTAATAAGTACTAAGGAACTTTTTTATAAATACAAAATATTTGTTGTAAGAATTTTAGAGGAGCAGAGATGTACCAAGTGTCTTTGAGAGAGACATTTTCTCTAATGAACTAGGATCATTCTGCTAATCACGCGCTCGCTCGCACGCTTGTCAGTCTGGCCGAACCTTCATGTCAGGGATTGGTTCTATTTGACGAAATCAACTGTAAATAACCCAGTTAGGAAATTTTTGACAAAGTTTACGGGACTTTTTCAAATCTTGGAGGTCCTGGGTAAGGTTACAGTAATAATCCAGCTTACTTATCGCTCAATGGTAGTTTATGTTGGGAGGCTGAAACCTTTTATGCGTAAGAATCCTAGCCCAGTTCTGTTCAATGATCTAGAAACACGACCACGAGGGAGACCGAAGAAGACACCTATCAACCGGGAGATTGATAAGAAACATAAGAGGTCCAACCTTCGTATTCTGCCAGCGACAACACCAACTCATAAAGTGGGAACCAGCCCTTAGTTGCCCACACACTTGTGTGAGCTAAGGCTGCGTCATCAGATAGGGAAGTAGATAGTGCAGTGTGTGTAAGCTATCTTTTTCTCTTTGGGAGAGAGAGAGAGAGAGAGAGAAAGGAAAGTGCAAGTGCAATGAAACATCATGAGTGTGCTGTGTTCGCAGCAACCAGAGTTAAAGAATGCTCTAATCAGCTAAAAGACGTTGGACAGAGATTTTTTTTTAAATATCATGTTTATTGTTGTGTCAATATGGTAATTATTGTGTGCATTGACTATGGGTCTGAGAGGATTAATATTAGTACTTTAGTGGTTGGGTAAGTGGGTTCAACCCCAACCCGAACCAGTTGTTCAAACCTCAGATTCAGGAATAGCTTTCGAATACATAAGGGAGATAGTTTGCAATTAATTGTTAATATAGCATTGTTAACTAGGGAAGGAATTCATGTGGAGTAGCTTGGAATATGACAGTAACGTTAGAATTTGATCTAGATGACATATTTTTAATCAGTAGAAACAGAAAGTATTTCAGATCACTTGATTAGATTTAATTTTTAGAGTGTAAAGAACAAAACTAGGTTATTTGTCTAACTAATTTAATGTTGTTGGATATATATGTAGAAAATTGTATTTTTTATTTGTTTATATCAAAAGGTAATACTAGATCATGTAAAAGGAAAATAAGTGTCTTAAAGAGTCTTGTTTTTAAAAGGATAGCAGCAGGTTATTTATATGTGGTACCAGTGGAAACTGAGGTCACTTTTGTTTGTAAAGAAAGTGTAAATTCCACTCATTCGACAACCAAAACTGTGAAGAATGTGACTTGATAGGAAGGCATTTTAAGTTCCTGGCCATTCATCAGGGCAGGTTAAAGGGTAAGAGCCAGTGGAACGCGCGCGATTCCCAGTGTTAACTAATTTAGTTTGGAGTGAAGGTAATAACTTTACTCATTTGAGGCACTCTACCCATTTACAGAAGGAATTGGACAATTACATAATATCTAGTAGTTCCACAGTAGACTTCGATAAATTGATAAGCTGAGCTATGACAAAAATTGCAGAAAGACACACTAATCATGTGCTTGTTGCTAGTTATGTCATGCTGAGTGTGGTAATTTTATTTGTTGTTATAGCCTCAGAAGCACTGACTCAAAAAAGGTGTTAGCATTCCATAGCTAGAAACCAGGACAGTGGTCCGGTAAAATGGGAAGTTTTAGTAAGGCCGTAGCTAGCCAATAATTTAAGGGGGGCTTGGTGGTCACATCCCTAAATTGCTGGGAGCTAGAAAAAAGTATAAATGATAAACCATTCTAGAAGTTATCTGAAGTGTTTTTTTATGACAAAATAACCCCCTAACTACCAGAGGGTAGGAAGAATTCCAAATATCAAACACCTCTAGAAGCTATCTGAATTGGTTTTGTTTGCAACATAGCACCATAATTGCTGAAGGCTTAGAACAATTCTAAATATTAAACACCTCTAGAAGCTATCTGAAGTGTTTTTTTTTTCAACGTAACACCATAGCTGCTGAAGGCTAGGAAAATTTCTAAATATTAAACACCTCTAGAAGCTATCTGAAGTGTTTTTTTTCAACGTAACACCATAGCTGCTGAAGGCTAGGAAAATTTCTAAATATTAAACACCTCTAGAAGCTACCTGAAGTATTTTTTGGCAACATAACACCATAATTGCCGAAGCATTGAAAAAATTCTAGATATTAAACACCTCTATACTCTATCTGAAGTGCTTTTTATGGTAACACAGCCATATGGTGTTATGTTTTAATCGGCGTAACCTTGCCATTCTTTAGTTCCCATCCCCAGTCCTTAGGGTTTAATTGGTTGCCAAACCACTGCTGTACATGAAGTTATGTTCGTTAGGAATGTAAGTGTGCAGCATCTCTGGTTGGTGGGAGAAAAGCCAAATCGAATGTGCTGCTAACTTCCTGACAGGCAATGGTTTTGTTGAAAGAATAATATCAAAATTTATTCAAAGGCTCACACTTCTATGCACCGTACATTACCATTATAAATTTCTCTCCAGCAGATTCCAACATATTTGGATGAACCGCAGGCTCGTTGAATACTTGCACAGATTGCTGTAGGTCACCATCTCTTGCCAAATTTGTCCACGGTGTTCTCTTGCCCTTCTTATAGAAAGCAGATGTCATGTCACATTCTGTGTAAGCATGCACGAAAAGAACACATTTTTTCATGCTGCCTATTTTTTCATTGATTTTTGTGACTGGAAGTATTCTGTTAGGTATCAACCCTACGGGCTTAAGAAGTACCTAATTACTTGTACATACTCTAGCAACAATCATAGCAAGAAGAGCGATATCAGTTCCTACTACTGTCATCGTCAATCCGTCAAAAACCTTCTCTAATGCTACTGAAATGATTAAAGTGTCAGAAGCACTGTGAACTGAGACTCCCGCCAAGCGTAAGGGAGAGGTTACTGCATCTATAAGACGGCTTTTGTTATTGTTGTTTCTTAGGAAATTAGATTGATTTGCAGAAATGCTCATGGAAAGTTCAAATATAATATCGGTGGAGCTATTACGGGCAGCTGGTCTAGTGTTTTCTACATTTTTTGTAGTCATAGGATTATTGTATTCATCAAACACTACTGATGTTTCTGGCCCATAATGAGTGATAACATATCTTATATAAGCTTCGCATACTTGGATGTAGGTTGCAGGTCTAGGCCACAATACTTGCTTAAGCAGGTGGCCATCATTCTTTTCGTATATGCTGCTATCAGGGGAAGAATCCACACAAAGAACTTACCTCTGGAGTATATCTGCAAGGACATACTTGTTGTTTTTCCTTATTGAAGAATTATCACACAAAACTGGAGGTTTTGGGGAAAGTTAATAGAACATGCACTCTTCATAATCAGTGGGTCGTTTAAGAATACACGATATTCGTAGGAAAAGTTGCTGGGGTTAACATCAACAACGTCTCCCCCTCAAACAGATATTGAACAACTCATTAATGAAAGAGGATTTATCTTGTTTCTACAATTCAATTTGGCATCCGAAAAATTCTGACCCACAGTATTCATTATTGATGAATGTCCAATGTTGTTGGCTGAGTCTACATTTACTTAGAATCAGCTATGACTCCTGCGGAGAGGCATAAAAGCAGCCCATCCATGTTACTTTCAAATGGTGAGTGACACTCAAACCAGGACAAGATTTTCTGGAAATCTTTATCATCTCTTGATTGACGGGAGTTTTGCAGCTCCACGTGTAGTTCACTTGTCTCAAGATGCATACGACATAGTTTACCAATTGCATTTGTCACTTTTGAGCAAACACGCTGCACGAAGACAAACTTAGCAAGGTTACTGACAATAATGCTCCAGCCATGCTTAAGGCCTCCACAAACCTTCCTATATATGTACTGAAATTTCGTCAGGACACGAAAGTAGGTACATTTCCTTGGCAATAAACAAGCAATATTTTCTAGTATCAAATCCAACATCAAAAGACCGTGTCTGATAAGATATTCTTCCTCACCCACTTTATTTTTCACATCCTTTGTAATAAAAGTTGGTCTTGTATAATTCCTCTGACATTTTTTGTGCATTTTAAGCAACTTACAAACCCCTATTTTGTGCGTCAGACCACTACTACGCAGATTGCTAGCGTTCTTAGTTACCAGAACACCTTTATCTCCCCCATCAACTATTTTCTGAACTGCAAAATTCCATTCATGATGTTGATTGAAGGTCTTACCGCATATCACGCAAGTACCATTGCTGTCATCCATATATATATATATATATATATATACCACCGCGTATTACCACCCATTCGGGTTATACTCATATGTACGAATAATTACACTAATAGTTTAGGAATTAGGAAGGTTTAATTAAGAGGAAATGCACCCTCATTTGCGTGGAAGTAGAGTGGAAAATAATTTAGGAAAACTACCCTCAGTGCACCAGACCAGGATTAAACCCCGATATTCCCATCTTTGGCAGTCTAGTATACTCTGAGAGTAGCGCGTTAGACCACGCGACCACCGAAGTGGGTAATTCATTGCTCAAAAGTAACTCTGATATACATGTAAAACTTGCGATTGTTAATTAACAGTCCAAATATATGAACACATTAACGCTAGTTTGTGTCTATCATTTTGTGTATTCATTAAATACACATTCCTGATAACCCAAGACATTCTAGATAAAACACGAATACACCCATTTGTAGCCAATGAACTAACTTAAAATCTTTGTCAGAGTGTATTTTCAGTTTTGGTAATAATTTCGTAGATAATCGTGGTCAAAGTCAAGAATTTTGGTATTTTCTTTCAATTTTCTTATCACTCATAAAAATGTATACGTTAAGGAAAAATGAAGTATAATAAATCTAGTGATTTTTATCTACAAAACTAGCTAAACCCAAAGTTCGTAGTTCAAAAAAAAAAAGATATAGCCATTTAAAATTTTAGAGCAAAATCTCATATCCGCCATCTTTGTCGGCCATTTTGGAAAGAAGCAAGCGCGGAATTTTCGGGGAATTTCTGTATGCTATCAAGCATGTTAAGTAGAGTCACTGGGCAAAAATTCATCTCTCTGTTTTCCATCCCTAGGTTTGGTGTTTTATTGTTCTATAATGACTGGGCTATTGGCTTTGTTTGAGCAACAAATGGACAGACAACATTTCTTTTTTATATTATATTAGTGTGATTTAAGCTTCCTAGGTCTCTTGGTTTTGTATTTATAGCATCTACACACAGACACACATACATACAAACAAATACACATCTTATATTATCTATTTGATGATTAATTATTGGTTCCCATTGCTCAGTTTGCCATAGTTTATGAGTTATATCTCAGGCCATGTTAAAAAGTAGTGCTATTTGCCACAATTTTTTTTTCCAGATAGCCATATTGTCTAATATAATTATAACTAGGTACCGTCAAAAGTTGATCCATTGAAAATTCAAAACGCATAAGCTGAGAAGTAAAAAAAAAGAAGTGGTTTAGCCGTTATCTTGAAACAAATTGGGGAACGTAGTTTGTAATGGCCTATATTATGTTAACCAGATGACCAAATTATATTCATGTGGACATTTCAGTAGCACGATTGGTACAGTGGTTTGGTCGGGATTGAACAACAAACAAACAAAAGGCAGATATTTCATTTGTATATAATTAGTAGGGTAAAAGTAAAAAAAAAAAGAGGTTCACATAAGCTAGTTTCCCTAAATAATAATTATATATACAAATATAAAGATTTTCATAGTCAGTTGTTTGGCATCCTTTCACACCAGCCAATACCGTACCTGGAGGGGTGGTGGTATTGTTTGGGGGTTCAACTCCCCCTCTCCTTTCCCCGAAAGTAAATAAAACAATAAAATACGAGTATATAGCTTGTCACCACCATTTTAATGTTTATGGACATTTTTAAAAATAGTTTGCTATTGTGTTCATTAGTCAGACAACTAAGCTGTATATCCTAAAACAAGATATTAACATAGAAAAAAGCAAGTATTAGTGAATGTGGGGAGAACTGTGAAAGTGGGTAAGTTTTGGAGATTAGGAAACAACAGAACATTTCAAGTTGAAACTATTTGAATATCAGTTTCGAGAAAACGTCACAAATGATTTGGCAAAGAGTGCATGGAGAATCAAAGAGCGGGGATAGGATAAGTGGATGTGGGAGTTGAGCTAACAACCCCAACTGGTTACAACAATTATCTTATTTTCATATAGCTATTTATTTGAGGTACTTAAGTGCACTTTTTCACATACCATCCGGGGTTATTCTACTTGCTACAATCAACATAGCACTGACGACTTTACTTCCCCTCGAAGGAAGTTGTGCTACGGATTTTTATCTCACAAGGAAAGTTCTGTCGACTCCGGCTGGGTTTGAACTACCAAACATCGGGTCCTGAGGCGAGCAAGTACTGTACCCCAAGAGCACCGAGGTCGACAATAACTTATCACAGTATATCATAGGATATTTAGTTACAGTTTGCGAAAATATGATTAGTGGTAATTCGAGAGCAGCCTGTCTGGAGACAAGTGCATGTTATAAATACTGTGACGTGGGAATGCTTTTAGCTTTGTGAGTTTTGTTTCTAGTGTTAACTATTGTTAATTAGTTAGTTATTCTGTTGGTTAAGCTAGTTGGATTAGCTCGGATACTAAATTTGGTCAAATGTGAATGCTGCAGATCACACGATTAGACGTATGAATAACTAAATGAAAACTTTTTTATGTTATTTTGTAACTGTCAAGGAAATGTATTTATTTGAATAGTGTACCATTTTGCATTAGCCTATTTGTTCAGGGGTGACTCAACCTTTTATCCAAGGACAAATTATTAAATCTCTAACATTATTATATAAAGGAGAAATCATATCTACAACTATCCGGGTTAGGTCAATGACGGGGGAAGATTATTTGAAATTCCAGGGGCACTTCCCCCGGCAAACATTTGCAAATTGGATGCTGGTATTGTATAGGTGTTCACCCGGGATATTTTTGGAAATTTTACTTCTTTAGAATTTATTTGAAGTGGTCTTACCTCAAGATACTTTTTAATGTAGATGACCATAGAATAAATTTAGAACAGTCTTTGTTTGGCCTCTGTTTCAATTCGATTAAGTTAGAAATAATGTGAGTTTTTTAGTGGGTAGGTGCCCACTCACCACGTGCACTGTTCCCACACTTTTTGCCAATATTTAAGAAGTGATCAATATAAATTCTCGAACTTGGAGGGGCGAGGGACTATATAAGTTTATAAATGTTAAACAAAGTGATAGCACTCTCAAGTATGCACTTGTCTCCAGACAGTTTGTTCTCGAATTACCACTAATCATATTTTCGCAAACTGTAACTAAATATCCTATGATATACTGTGATAAGTTATTGTCGACCTCGGTGCTCTTGGGGTCCAGTACTTGCTCGCCTCAGGACCCGATGTTTGGTAGTTCAAACCCAGCAGGAGTCAACAGAACTTTCCTTGTGAGATAAAAATCCGTAGCACAACTTCCTTCGGAGGGGAAGTAAAGTCGTCAGTGCTATGTTGATTGTAGCAAATAGAATAACCCTGGAAGGTATGTGAAAATACCTTTCCCAGCAAAATTGGTAGGCTCCTTCGCTCTAGCTCATAGACTTTATCGTGTGTTGATATAATCAGTTGTTTCAGAAAGTGCACGTTAAATAGCTCTAATAAATAAATAAAAATAAGATGTTTGCTGTAACCACCCGGTAACGGCCTTGTAGCCTCGCTAGAGAGTTTTCTTGCATGTTTAAAAACAAGGCACTTCGCTGCTCTTTCAGTAGAACAACTTTTCTTTGTGAAATTAGTGTTCACTCTAATATATATTATATTCAAAAATAGTGTTAAGAATAATTCATTTTAAATTATATCTATTCCGACCAATAACTTACAGTGGTAATTTGTAAACTATATAAAAATAAAAAATAATTTATTTTTTCTACGAGACTTTTTCTAGCTAGTTTCAAAACTCTTGAAACATTATTTAAATGACAGTTAATTTGTGCTAAACTAATAAAATATACGATTTCTGGTTTAAACAGTAGGCCGAGCAATTAAAACCATCAACAAAGTGAGTTAATTGAATATTTACATAGTTACCTGAATGCAAAAACATGTGGTTACGTAGGTTGGTAACTTTGCTAAAACCACGATCACAAACATCACATTTATACGGCCAAGAGCCATTATGAATATAATTATGTGCACGAAGATCTCCAGGAGTAGGAAATGATTTGGGACACACTGGGCATTTGTGAGGTTTTTCCTGCAACAAAATGAAAACACAACATGATATTGCAAGAATACATATGAAGGATACAAGGGGAAAGAAACACCCCACACATTTTCTAGGAGAAAAGTTTTAAATCTAAAACCCCATAAATACACCAGTAAATACTTCATTTTTAAAATATTAATTTAAACACGACAGAGCTAGCTTTTAACCATAATTTAAAGTGAACTAGAAAGGTCTCATGATTGTCTTAACAGATGGCACCACTGTCTCAATTTGAGTTGAAATTGGACTATCCCCCTTTCCTCCTCCAGCCCACATACATCATAATCTTATTTATAAATACTTTTTGCCCACCAGGTGTTGTAGAAATAGTTAAATGTATAATCATTCATCGAAACTCACAACTATTATAGGGAACTGATTGGCTTCTAATTAGATCACTGTTTTCAAATTCAGGTTCTTGGCCTTTTTCAGGTAATTACACTTTTTATGTTTACAAATTAAGTTATTGATATCCCCTTTTCAACTTTTTGAGGTTTATTTATCTATCCCTATTCGTATTTCCATCAAACTTGTAACTAGCTCTCGTTTAACAAACTTGTCAGGATGCTGTAAAGTAAGGTCCACCTACCCTATCTCTTTTAGTTTCATTCTAATGTTATCCTCATATCTGCATCTAGGGCCCGTATGCACGACCAGAGTACAGGCTGAGCACTAGCAGAGCATGAGGCCTGTCGTGAAAACAGCTCTCTCGATCGTCTATGCGCGCAGAGCCATGTTGTGGAAATATCCTCTGAGTACGGGCAGAGTATAGCCTTAGCCAGCCCGGGACCAGACTCTAGCGAGACTGGCTCATACTCTGCCTGTACTCTGGCTGTGCTCAGCATCGTCCTTGCATACGGGCCATAGTCTTGCCAATGGTCTCTTCTAATTGGGTTTGCCAGTCAGTAACCGGAGCACTGTTATAGAATCTTCCATTCTCGCTGTATGTCTTTCCCATCGTAATCTACGAGACTTGATCATTCTAACACTGTATTGTGATTAGCACAGGTTATGTAACTCATTGTTTAACTTCACCCTCCACTCTCCAGTAGCCCAATCACTTACTGAACAAAATAATTGATATGTAAAAGGCCGTTCATCAAACTACAGTACGGTGTCAAGTTTCCCTACCTTTGCAACTACTGAAGCAATGTTATTTTTGCTAGCGGTACCTTGATATGCGTCATGCGGTGATAGTAGAGGTTCGAGCTGGCGGTGAACTTCTTGCCACAAAGCTGACAGATATGTGGTTTTTCTCCGCTGTGTATTCTCTTGTGTGTGTTTAGAGAGCTCTTAGTGGAGAAAGCCTTATCACACACATCACACGCATGGGGCTTTTCACCTGAGCATGTGAAACACCTTTTGTTTAGTTAGTTATTATCTGATGCACTATTACTTTTTTTTAAAAATTATCATACATATATTTTATATAGATATGTCTTTGTTTTTATAATTCTAATATAAATATATAAGGTAATAAATAATATGAGAGTCGTAATATATTACCTGTTTTGCCTACCTACTATTTAGTAAAATAACCAAACCAAATCACAATTATTTAATGAAAGATAAGTTTTATCCGCGCAAATAAAGATATCAAAAATAACAATTTGTCTGAACTTTATTTGGTCCTCCGACCAGCGGAAGTTAGGAAAACAATGTATGGGGCATCTTGCTAATGCTGGCTCTTTCACAAAATTCAAAGCTAACTGATCATCCTTTAAATAATTGTAGTAGCTTTTTTCCCCCTGAACTAACAACCAAAACAGGTTGTGTATATTATTTGCTTCATAATAATATTATAGTTTTTGAATTAAAATCCTTAAAACCTAAAAACAAATGTTTATGAGTACGTATAGGCAATAGGCCTGTATATATATATATATATATATATGCAATAGGCCTATAGATATATATATATGTATAGAGAGAGAGATGTATAGAGATAGGTAATGAGTATATATATGTAAGTATGGGTCTATATGTGAAGACAGGGTTGAGACTCAAGGAATTCATGTGCTCTAGGCGAGACTTAAAATTGGCGCTCCTGTTGTAATCTGTACCATTCATCCATAATTAAAAGAAGAAAAAAATTATTATTATTATTAAAATTGCCAATCCTAGGGCACGTAAAATCTATTTGCACCCCAGCACCCCTAGATGTTGCTATGCCACAGAAAATAAAATAATATTATATTAATTTTATAGTCCTTACAAACCAGGATGTAGTTGAGGGGGGTTCAACTCACTCACTTCTGCCCCCCCCAACATAATTCTTTTTTTTTTTTTAATAGTTTAAACAATATTAAAATAGAGATAAAAGAAAATATGTAAAACTAGTCCTTGCCACCATTCTGATGTTAAAACACATTTTTACAAATATTCTGTAATTAGAGTAAAGCCTTTATACCGAATCCCGATAGTCCAAAATTCAAAATAGTCATATCACACTTTTCGAAAAACCGGGGAAAAAAATTATTCAAATTAAATTTATTTGATTGGTTAAGAAGCTCAAAGTTAAAAGAGAGTGATAAGAAACAATGATATCTGATAATAGGCCTAAATTTAGTTATGTAAGAGCATAATTATTTTAAGGTTTATTCTGGCAGGAGGTTAACCCACGCCTGTACATTTCCTTGGAATTCAAGAGTGTTGGGCTGCCATCCTGTTGAGAGTAGCATATATTATCTTATATAGATTGCATCCTGTTGACGAACGAGGTCAGTGCGACCAATGGACCTTCCTGGCTGGTGGGATATCGAGATCAGCAAGTTTAAGTAATTGTACTAACACTTTTTTTTATTTAGTGTTTGGAGCCATGCTGAGTGCATGAGAGTTGGCATATAGCAACGAATGACTAAACAACGGGAGGAATAAAATGTGATCTGGGGGTTCACCTCCGCCGGAGGGTCGAACGCAGGTCTATAGGAAGGTTTGCGAGTCCCGCTATCGTGCCTGCTCCCTCGTCATGGGAGATCTAACCGGTGACTCATGTAGTAGTTTAGCATCTGACGAGATTAATACATATATCTTATTGGACTAACTCTCCAGTCTCATTCCCCACAAATCATCCATCCCAACCCCTACTGCTCGGGGTCCATTTTAACCATGTAAGTCCCTACGGTGCCCCGGTAGTGCTGTAGTAGGGTTGGATACCGGGCACCCAAATAAAGCGGGGGACGTTATAATTAATATTTAAATGCTGTAATCTATAACTACCCTACATATCACGTGTTATATACTAGTTAAATAAATGAAAAGTTGATTAATCTTATTCAACTGAAATTTAAAATTCGTGAAAATCCTGTATTTCTGTATTCTCCCGCATAGTCCGATTTTTCGCTAATCCGAACAAGCTTCTGTCCCAATTAGTTCAGATTAACGAGGTTCTAGTGTGCGTATAGCATATTGGTCAGATAACAAGCCGGGTATAACACGTTGACAACAGAAAGAGGAAGTATTAATGAGTGTAGGGAGCGTGGAGAAAGGGGCAAGTCTTGGAGATCAGGAAACAGTGAAACCCTCCAACTTGAAACTATTTGAATCAAGTTCCGAATATACACGACAAATGAGTCTGCAAAGAAAGAGGAATTAAAGGAAGGATCTAGAAGGAGGAGAAGAGGATGGTTCTAGCTATCAACCCCGCAATAGCTGTTTGGGAAAATATAAACAGCTACATTTAGAGAACAGTGAACATGGAGATAAGTGCATGCTATAAACAATGTGAAGGGTAAATTAAACACTTTATTAGTTTAATGTGTATTGTAGACTTGTGATAAATTATAGATGACAAATAATTAGTTTTGATTGGTAAGCTGTCATTATGAATTCCAATAGCCAAACAAAACCATCTATTCTACATTCGTTTTTGGAAGAAAACACTTTTTTTAAGCAAACACGAACATATTTTGTTGTGGTTACAATGGATAATTTTCACTATATTACTATTATTTTAATTAATTTATTGATATTGATTGTATCTATCAAACGTGACATCTACAGATAATATGATTTGTATGAATATATAAGATAGTTTTAGTAACTGTAACCGTAAATATTAGTTTATTCCTATCTGAATTTGACAATATACATGGTCGTCGGAATATCTGGGCAACTACTAAAGGTACAAACAACTCCTTCTCCCCTCCTCACGGCCATTGGCCACCCTTTTCAATATACGCTCTCTGTATATCATAGTAGATATTATACTTGGTCTTCAAAAAATTTATTGCTGCAGAATAATAGACTGCTGATGACGGGGAGATACTAGGTTCTTATCTCGGTTGGGTGTGCTGAGGTTTTTTTTTCCAAAATAGTTGTCCACTCTCCCTCCACGCAAATACGAGTACACTTCCTACTTATCCCTAAGAGCATTAGCATAATTAGTAAATAAGCGTGCAACACAAGCGAGATCACAATTTTTTTTTCTTCAAAAAATGGGTCGAGTCAAAAATACATTGAAAATGTAAAGTGAGCACAATAAATGATTATTTAGGCTTGGGTGGTTTTATTTTTTTCTAGCACTAATTTTTAAAGCTCCAGCTATATTGGAAATATACTAAATCAGCTCTAAAATCACTCTGACTAGGCATATCTTAACTTAAGATTGACTCAATGTTAATTTTCGTACTTTAAGGAAAAGGGTGCTATGTGCATTTCTAAATTATAACTGTGTCTGCGTTATCTGATAACCCTTGATCTTAATTAATAATAATAATATTTAGCACCGCGTCTTACTACCCGTTCGGGTTATAAGCTTTTGATCTTAATTGATCCCACATAATATGGTGACCATTTTCAAATGTCCTTCACAGACTTTGACTTAAAATATGAGTGAGGAATGGCCCTGAGAACGGGATGATACCCATATAGTTCAGTGGTTAGAGCACTGGCGTACTAAACCAAAGGGTCCGTGTTTGATTCCCGTGTCCAGGTGCAGGCGAGAGCTGAGGGTGGGGGTGTTATTGGAATACATCCCCCCTGAAATTCCTCCCTTCAATAAATTTCTAAATAAACATTAAACTCTGATTTATGTAAATAAACATTGTGAAAACCCTCCAGTCCATCGTTGATGTCAATCTAATATAATTTGTGAAATAATGGGAGATTCGAATAATTTTTTTCCAATACTAGCTTCCTCCGCTGGTTAAAATGGTAGTTTTAACCTTCCCCATTCCCACTGGTCCGATAATATGACCACGGTAAGCTAGGCTGAGACATATGAAGCATATAGGCCTACGTGGGCTTGACATCAAGTTTACCACTCTCTCTCCATGCAAATTCGTATACATTTCTTTTAAATTCTGTTTTCCTCATTCTTGCCACATCAATAAATCAATTAATACATTTGGGTAAGTCCCGAATGAGATTACTTTTTCTTCAAATTAAAATATGTAGTATGTCATTTTGAGGAAGGGTAGGAGGGGATTAGAGCCACCTAGACTAGGGCTTGCGAAACGTTTTGAGAAAACATGCCCAATATGTCAATAATGTTCGTATTAACCCTCTCGATGACCCATGGTAATTTTAAGCAGTAAAATAGACTAATGGAGTCTTTAATTTTCATTAATATTATAGCTATATTCTTCCTTATTATTATATATTATTATTTTGTTTTACAGAGTTTGAGAACACAGTGTTCAAAAAGTTTTAATAAACCCATAGAGGTAATACTTCCGGCATATTGTTACTGTAAGAAAAATAATGTTTTATCAATAACTTTGTTACAGTAAAGATTTGTTTGGAATTTAAGATAATATTACTTTATTTTACAGTTTTTGGAAACATAGAATAAGGAAAACACCCTTTGGACCTCAGTGAATATCATGCACTGAAAGTTTGCCAGACCTAGCCTAAGATCACCTTATATAACCACGTGCCTGTCTGTTAGTTTGGTAACTCTTTTCATTTCCCCCGACTGACCTGTATGCGTCCTGCCATGTCTCTTCAGTAACGATGGCCGATCAAACGTCTTACCACAAATACCGCATGACAAGAGAGAACGTCGTTTCTTCTTATCAGAACACGAAAGATCCAAAGGAAACTCTGAAAAATCAAGGGGAACACCAATATCAAATTTCCTTCACCTCTGACAAGACATCTTGTGAATGCGAGGAATGCCAGGCCTCCACCGTGGTTCGGATTCCACGTTAAATTGTAGGTCCTTCATTTCACAATCACCCTACCATTACACATTAGCGTAAGTGCGTATAACCCGAACGGGTAGTAAGACGCGGTGCTAATAATAATAATAATAATAATAAATATAAAATTGATTATTTTTTAAAAGTTTCTATTTTGTACTCCACACTCATACAAGTTTGACGTATCTCTTACTCTGTCAAGTTTAACAATCGGCTCAGGTTTTGACCATTTGATTACATCGTATTTCTTAGGAACTAACTAGGTATAATTTAGAGATAATGCACCTACATTTGTGTGTAAGAATAGGAGGAAACCTTACTTAAGCAGAGGCTCTTAGCAGTGGCAATCTACTCATTGACATAATCAACAAAACATTTGGTAGCCACGGTTTTGTTGGGTCCCTCCCATCCTGAGGTCAACTTCGCACGCTTTGTATACTATTTCGTGGTGGTAAAGGCAGAGGAAGGTCCGAAGGGCAGACGAAATTGAGGCGAAGGAGAACTGGAGGCAGACCCTATTCCTTTATTAACAATTACATACAAGTGGCAAAAAGTTTTACAAGAATTTAATATTTATCAATGGGTCGCTCACAGTAGCATTGGCTGCTTCTTCCCATGTCAAGGTGACTTTAAGGCGTAAGGGAGGCCGCGTACGCTGGGTTAAATTCCAACGGAACTTGGAAGACCTGGACTGCTTGTCAGCGAGTTTGTAGTTGCGTCAAAGTACACTATTATGTTTTCTCACGTAATAGTTCCCAAACGCTTGTGGTCCTTTCGTATCTTTGAAAAAGTTCAGTGGCGTATCCCCCACTTCCTAGGTATACTTGTACTGTCGCACATTCCAGCCATTGAAGGTTGAAGCAAGCGATGCACTGGCCTCCTTTCTGGTTAGTCTGCGGAAGTAACTAGAGGTGGGAAGGTGCTTCATCTCTTGCGATTGTAATCAGCGTTAGTTCTTGGGTGCTACTGTATATAGGGAAACTCATATTTGGAAGCTGTTTGCAAGGCTCTAAGTGTGATTTCTCTCTGTTGTTGGTAATGCCCAATTCTTCGAAGATGTGGGATACTCGGGTGATCTCCTCTTATAGCTAACTCCACAAGAGGAAGTCGTCCAAGTAAACCACACCCTAGACGTTGGGGACCTTTTTGGGGATGTTGTTGATAGTTTCATATGTTATTGCTTGAAGTATTAAAGGGGAGAGCGCGTGTATCATGGGTAAGCGAGTGAATAACATATTCTTTCCCCAAGATAGGACCCCTGCAAACTTACTTTTGGATTCTGAGAGTGGGATTTGATAAAATGCGGACTTAATTAAATATTGATTAGCCAGGACTTTCTTTTTATGGTCTGAGCATCTTTTCCTTGGGAAAAGCAAGCAAGCTGGTGTGCTGATGTGTTTAGGCAATATTCGAAAAGTAATGAATGACAGGTTTGCCACCTACGCTCTTAGGAATTAGGAAGACGGGGAAGGCGTCCACAAATGGCTATTTGATTAGCAGGCTCGATTGAGCCAGTTTTCTATTAAGGTGTCTATTAATAGGTTCAGAGTACTGGTTCAGAAATATCTTGGGGCTTTCTTTGGTCTAGACATTACCACCCGGTTTTTTCAGATGTTGAATTGGTGAAATCTGTCTTCAAGGTAGATTGTCTTTGGCAAGTTTACTGTCTCGTAACGACAATCACTTAGTGGGATATATGCCGCGGTTTCACCGTTTTAGAGGGTGAATGCCGCTGGTACGTGTAGAACTGAGACTATAGAGGCATCCGCTTAGTCTTAGATCTCCAGTTTGTCATCCAGATAATCCTCTGAGTCTCTGGGTGGGCCTCTTTATGGTATATTGACAGGAATAAAGCAGGGTATATCAGTGTGTTGATTTGTAGAGGTAAATAGATTATATTTTCTGGGGTACATGTCTCCGGGATCGATTGTGAGATGGTTGGTCATTATAGACAATTTGGGGTGTTGGAGCTGGGACGTAGCCAGCCGGGTAGATTGTATAGCTGGCTAAAGTGTTTTCCGAAGCTTCAAGTGTGCTGGTTTGGTTTGACGTCAAGTTTAGAATATGTTGGTCCGGTGTAGGAGAGGCTGTTAAGCGTATTGACTAAGTGCTTGGCTTGATATAGATCTCTTCCTGGTGGTAGTTTTAAAGCCTTTTCCTTCAGGGCTATTGCTACTCGTAGAGCCGCAGCTTCATTGGTTTGTTGGTATTGTGCATACAGAAATTGAGACGAGGTCCATGCCTCTAATGTAGGTGTAACTGAGAAGCCTCCCTGGAGTAGTGCTGGTCGTTCCGGTGCTGGTATAGTGTTTGGTGATGGATTGGTCAGGGTTGGTGGTGGACCTGCGCTTGGGTCTGCTGAATGTCAGACATCAATGGCTCTGAATTTTAGTTTCATTGTTAACATAAAATCCTGGAGCTGGGTGAGGAACCTTTCTTCCATAGAGCTCATATAATCTTAAAAGCTGGCGTAGCATGTTAACAGTATCAAGTGCGTCACATTTTAGTGATGATAGCAGTGTCCTTTACTCTGTATTTGAAGGTCCTTTTTGGGTTTTGGACTGCTTATCTTGTGAGGATGTTGAGCTTAAGCTGTGTTAAGATCTTGAGAGTTGAATTTTGCGTTTGTGCCGGTGTCCTCCCTTGGAGATTCTTTTGCGGTGTTATTTTTGGTGATGTGTTTTCCTGAACAGATGGGTTGTAGGGTGAGTATATATACCCAAAGTTAGTATCTTCATTCTTCAGAGCCAGGCGGTTATTACGGTTGTTGATTCATTACTCTGCATCTAGGTTCTGAATGCTGGTGTTGGCTGCTTCGGGAAGTTTTCCCAAGTGGCTTCATAGGTTCGACATTAATGTTGTTGGCGTCCCTCCTGCCTTCGACTCAGTTGTAAGTTCAGTTATTCAGGTTGAACTCAGCCTTAGGCATTACCAAGCTTCCTAAGATGCTACTCAAAGTTGCCCAGCTGGGATCTCATGGAGGGATCCTGAGCTGTTACTGTATGAAACAAGGTAAGCACCACCAACCACTCAATATGTATTGGACGAGGGCCCTCGCCTTCATTCTTTCCCATATAGATGGTGGTACATCATTTTATCTGGCTACCCAGTTGATCAGGCTAGATGTACGTTGTCTTGGGCCACTACCATGGAGGTACCATGTGCAAACTTTGACTGGCATGATTTTCTCCAGCATAGAGAGAGTCTATAACACTCACTTATCTCCATAGGGTGGGCCTCTAGGTCAGATGCGGATGCCATTAAGTTCCAGCACATCTAGTATTAGTGAGCAATCAAACACCTGCCCCACGCTACCTCCTCAGAAATTACTAGGCACTTTGAATTTAGATTAAATGTACCCAAATTTTATGAAAGGAAAATGGTAAAAGATTGAGGAAAAAACACTTAGCTGAGATTTGAAACCCGTCCTCCCCATCGCCAGAAAGAAACAAATAATAATAGCCCATCGGTGCTGGTAACACTATTATTATTCTAAGGGTAAGGGAAGCAAAGGTTGGATTTAGAGGATGGGAAAACAAAAAGGGTTAAATTGGTAAATCACACCGGGAAAACCACCCTATTCAATTACACTAGATTTGAACCTCTAACTTATCTTCACTCACAAACAAGCATATTGCAAACCTTAAGCCATCTAATAGTCGACTGACTAAATTAGGTACAAGATTACGCTCAAAATAGGAATTGTATTTAAGTGTGGTATTCTACATCCTTATTTTGACAACAGCGAAATTGGGACACGTCCCTAATCCATTTATGCTTCCCTTTACAAACAAATTTTAACACCTCCACAATAGTCATTTAATATTTTCACAGCCTCACTCAGCGATAACACCACACTGATCTACCAAATGGCCTCAAACTTGCCCAGAAATTACACATAACACAAGATTTCGATGTCGATTAAGAAGAAATTATTCTCCGCAAATAGCCTTATTCTTTTCTCAATGCTTCGATTCACCTTGGTAGAAGCGGGCCTTAAACTAGCTTTACAATTAGACAACATGACAGGTGTGTGTGGGAGGAAGTGGGGCTATAAATAAATATTTAAAAGTTGTACATTTACTGTGATTTAATATAATATATACTCTAGGAGGTCGAAGAATGATTCCTGGCTGAGGTGCTTTTTCTTGAATGTTGTCCACTCTCCTTCTAAGCACATACAAGTAAACTTTTTGAAATTCTATCTTCCACATCCCTATCTTATTAGTGGTAATATGTAGATAGCCAGGATCGGTAATAAAATGCAGTGCCCGGTAAACAATACAAGATATCAGAAATTAAATTGTTTAAAACAGCATCGAAATATAATATAGTAGCTAGAACTCTGCTCCCACAAAGTTATATTTAACTTATTAGTGTTTAATAGCCTAGATCTTTAAATTGTTGATTTATAATGTTAACACATATAAATCACTAACCTTGTGTGTACACAGGTTCCAGAAGACCAGATTCATTTTTAATCAATTCCATTTTATTTGTTGATTGGTTCCATGGCATGTCACATGGACATGTAATTTGAACTGGAGTCATATTTTCAAGTATTATCACCCAAACCTGAAACTGGCAATAAATTGATATCAAAATAAACTCTTAGGTAAGTCTCATCAGAATTAATTTGTTATGTATTGAAAAACAGTGTTGAATTGAGGGAAGGATCATATATCAATGTGAGAACAAGGCATACTATATAATCCGAACGGGGACTAAGCCTGTGTGAAAAGATAGATACATTTAACTCTATGTGATTGCGACCCCCTTATTCGTTGTTTATCAGGATGGTATTCAGGGAAAGCCTCACAATGACGACACAATAGGAATTACAAAACTAAGGTACCTGAGGTAAATAAGGCCCACCTTATTTAAA
Source organism: Timema shepardi (assembly GCA_902151425.1). Lineage (NCBI taxonomy): Eukaryota > Metazoa > Arthropoda > Insecta > Phasmatodea > Timematidae > Timema > Timema shepardi. Next base: position 13,069 of record CABFVX010003496.1, on the reverse strand, counting down.
ATTCGAATAATTTATATAAGTGTTAGGATTAATGGAAATGACAATGTTCATATTAAAGTTTGTTTTATTACTAATTAGAAAAATCACAAATAAGAACAAATCTTAGCGTAATTTAAATTTTAACTTACTCTTGATAAAACAATATGTTTGGGCCTTACTAAACCATGGCAGTTTAATAAAGCCCATGAAAAAAATCAAATATTTGAAAAATACAATAACAATTATTTGGCACTTTTGCATATGAACTAAGTTGAGATCACCTTTAATCATAATTATAGTTTAAAGACAGCAAACAAATACGTCACGGTCTTCTTTGGTGCGAGCAAAACTCTCTTCATGGTACCATTGAAGACATTGTTAGCATTTCCTCACACCGGAAACCTTTTCTTCCCTCCATCCATGGCAATACCATCCGTCTTTTGACGGTCTATTTGTTCCTTTACTTTACTTTGTGTTTTCCTGTTTATTCGTGGCAGCCGTCTTTTTACTACTATCCTATTACAGTGAAACCTGTTTAACTGGGGCCTGGATATGTGAGAAACCTCTGTTATTGATAATTACAATGAGGTTCCGCCATTTTTGCATTAAAATACCTCTGTTACTGAGAATTTTCAGACCTTGTTAACTGAGATTAGATTTCATAGATTTTTCCGATGTTTACCTCTATAATTGGAACTTGGTAGCTCAATAACCCGTATAAATAAGACAATTTATCAGGTTTAGACAAGCTATGACACGCTTGTTTACAAACAGTCTAATTTCCTCCATACTTGCTTTGTTTATCAGTACTATTTAAGAATTTGTACAAGAAACGAGTGAATACCAGTGCTAAAAGTGTCGAAACGGAAGTGTAATTCTCTAACATCCGCTGATAAATTTAAAGTTATTATTGGAATATGATAGTGGAAAGTCGCGTGACGAACTGTGCACCGAGTTTAATTTACCAAAGTCAACTCTTTATAGAGTTATTCAAAATAAGGAGAAAATACGTTCTCAGTGTATTGACAGAAAAGGAAAACTAAAACGATTATGACCAGCAGAGTATCCTGAACTTGAAAAATGTCTCTCGACATGGATGAAACAGGTACGTAGTAGCGGATTTAGGTTTGAGGACGCCCTAGGCCCGAGACGATATGGCGCCCTTTTTTTTTGTAACAGTATGTATAAATATATATATATATATATATATATATAAACATATATATATATACATATATGTGTGTGTGTATAAAATTTTGAAAATAATAACAATAATAATAAGAAATCTAATTCAGGTATAAATTAAACATTTACTTTTTTAACATAACAATTAAATATAGAATTAATAATAAATTGCTTGTAATCAAAATATAAATTATTTTAATCTGATTAATCATATAATATTTTTTTTTCTTGCTTTCGTCCGTGCGAAAATATCAATGACCTCCTCATACTTAATTTCTTGAACCAATTGTACTTCAATGGTTAGTAATGCAAGTGCATTTAGTCTGTCTTGTTTCATACTTGCACGCAAATAACTTTTCACTCTTTTCAGAGTGGAAAATGATCTTTCTCCAGAACCCAATCGATTTTTAATTTTAGTCATCTTAAAAATTTTGGCGCCCCTCAAAATTTGCCGCCCTAGGCCCGGGCCTCACGGGCCTAAGCCTAAATCCGCTACTG
>CABFVX010003496.1:0-10484 GCA_902151425.1 Timema shepardi | reverse complement strand
TACTAGTATCGGAAGAGCTCACTGACGACAACATTATTTCTGAGTTCTTGGAGATAGAACAAGAAGAAGAAGAGGAGGGTTGTGAAACTTGTGAAGAGCCTTTAGAGACCGTATCAAATCGTGACGCAGAAAAAACTTAGAAACCTTACATACATATTTTGAGATGACAAATATTAATAATCCTGACATATTTGATCAAATTTATACTATAGAGAAACACCTTAAAGCAACTAACAATTTAATACAAACTAATATCACTGATTTTTTTAAGCTATAATTTTTTTTAAAATAAAAATTGTGCAACATGAAATATACATTTCTTTTACATTTTTGTATGTACATAAGTATAAACATTTCAACCTCTTTATATGATAAATATACATTTCAACCTCTCATAGTGGGGCCCTCTATAAGTAAGACAATTGTCATGTTAACCTGCTTATTTGGAAAACTGGATAAATGAAAAATCTCTATAAGTGATAAAAAATGTTAGATCCCTTGATATCCCAGTTAAACAGGTTTCACCGTATTTGAAATGTTCTTTGGTCACTCTCTGGCCCTGATAATTTAATTCTTTGTTTTAGATTTGCCAATGGAATCTCATCATCGCATTTATCTGAAATACTAGGTGGAGAATTAGGAGATGTTTTTACAGGTACTGTTATTGTTTCGGCCTCTTCTGATGTCTGTTCCCATCTTGGAACTGGCTCAATAATCTCACTGTCAGAATCTTAAGATGATGAGCTGTAGATTCGAAGTGTACGATGTTGATGTCTTGGCTGACAGACATAAGGCTCGGGTTCGCTGTCAGAAGATTTGGGATCGTAGATAATTGGATGCCTTCTAACATTCAACCCAGAAGTAGTTGGAATTGGTGAAATATCTTGGGTATTTTCTTCAGTTCTCATACTTTGATAGTGTGGCTCAGGAATTTCTGTTAGTACAGATGGTGCAAACGCTTCTTCAGGAATGGCGTCAGTATTAACTGGATACAGGTCAGTTGCCCTGAATCCACTGATGATATTACCGTGGGTCATAAACTTTGACCAGACTTTACTCAGAACTGTATTAAAACGTGCTTTGGTCAGTCTTTTATCAAGCTTTTGGAACATAAACAGCTAGAGTTCTTGGTCCCAATGATGCTAGAATGATCTGTAGACAGCTTTGTCAAGAGGCTGTAGCTTGTGAGTGGTGTTTGAAGGAAGGCAGTACAGCAAAATATTATTATTCTCTGCAGCATCAACTATAAGATTATCAAGCTCGACGATGCCCCATCAAAAATCAAGAGAAATTTTCCAGGAGTTTTGTGTTTTCCAAGATGGTTAATGACTTCAATGAATAATGGTGTGGTCATGCTCCCCTTTGGTACCATTCTTACTAAACTCCCAGCAGGCAAATTGTCATCGAGCTAGGGCTTATGCCTTTTACCTTAAGAGATAACCAGAGGAGGGATAGCAGTCCCTACTGAATTAACACAACCATCAACAGTGACACTCTCTGCATGTTCTGAAGAAACCATATGTACTCTTCGAGAACCTTTTTGCACTAAGACTGACTGCTGTTTATGTATCGTGAGACAACATCCCGTTTTATCCATGTTGTAGAGGCGTTCTGGATGATTATCAATATCTAGCTCCTCATAAAGGTTCTCGACTCTATCAAAGTGCTGCTTCATTATGGCTTTATTTAGTTTTTGAGCTCGATCAGGACTCAAAAGTTGGGATTTAGGTTTGAAAATGTTTGAGTTTCTATTTAGAAACAACTTAAACCAATCTTTTCCCATGAGACAGCGTTATTTATTAAAGTTATTCTTAATTTTATTTTGTTCAGAAAATATAAACGTTTGCCTCCGTATAACTTTTGGATTTAAAGGGACTCCAATTGAAACAAACTTTTCTATTCTTTCTACCAAATTCTTCTCTTGTTCGTTTGTTAGCACAGACTTTGTTCCTAAGCTTTTCGTCGTCTTCTCTGTCTTCAAATGATTCCTCAATGTTCTTCTAGGCACTCCATAGTGTTCTGACGCTGCACTTTGAGATTGTTGTCCTCTTTGTACAGCTTTCATATCGGCTTCCAGACTTCCATCAGTCCAAAGATTCCGTTTCTTATTGACTTCTGACATTTTCACAGGCCTATAGCAACAAAATATATGACTATCACGATCAATCACAAAAAATAAACTCACAAATTATAGCAGTTTAATCCTTTTGCACACCGCTCTTTTTCTCGATTCCTTGCTAGAACACTCAGGCCTATTCTCACGTATTTGCCCCTTAACATTGAAGTTTTATAAAAAAGAAATTTTAGAATATATATTCATTTAAAAAAAAATTACATATCGTGCATATATTAAACATTGAAGTATTATAAATAATATTATGTTATCAAGAAATATACTACAAATATTTATTAAGAAAATTTAACAATTTGAAATTTTTTAAAACAAAATTAAAATGTTTAAATTAGAGATAATAAAGTAAATTAATTATTTTCTTTACCACACAACCTGAAAGAAGTAACTTTTATTCCTGAACAGGTTGATACAAGTTAGCTCTCTTTAACATTTGTTGATTATGAACTACATCACTTTTTGTAAACTAAAGTAATAGGTGTCATTTAAGGGTTTAATAAGGCCCACCAACAAATTTATCGGGCCTTATTAGCCGCGGAATAATAGGTCAGATTTAAACTATGTTCACATAAAATATAAATTCAAATCAATTAAAACAATCTTAATTATAAAAAATTAAATTGAAAGAATAATTTTAATATAAAATCAATGTGAAAATAACAAGAAATTAAATAAAACTTACAAATTTTAACTTCGTACTTTTATAAAACGGAGATTCACAACCATCTCACACAAAGGAATCGGCCAAACTGACAATATGAGTTAACATTGGACTGTGTCTTTGGTGTGTGTGGAAAAACTCCAACCTGCGCAACTGAGGTAAATGTTTTTTTAAAGCAGGCCTTATTTGGCCCTGGAGCTTAATTACCTCAGGTATCTTACGTTAAATGTCGTTATAGTAGAGCTGAGTTATTAACAGTGGAATGTACAAAATTTTCAATGTTTCTTTGAGAATTATCGGCCTATGAAAACACCAATGTCATTCTGTCAGTAGCCGGTTCTCCGTTATAACGTCACTGAGTTCATTACCCGCGTGATTTTCTCGGGAGAAAGTGTGTAAACCATTAGTTTCCACATACAGTAGTTTTCTTGTAAATAAACCAATTGAAAATGTTACCGTTCAAACAGTTTTAATTTTAGTTTTTGACCATAGATTAACGTATTATTTACTCACAGTAATTTATTTGTTAAATATGGCAAACAACTCATTTTGCAAGGAATTTTCTTTCCCTATAACCTCAAGTAAGCCATCGAGCACGACTCCTTTCTGTCACTAAGGCGCTTTGTAACCAGATAAACCTACATTGAACCAACCTTCTCCAAAACTAGGAAAGCCCTTAGAAAGAGAACAGAAGAATTTTGGAAAGTGTATTCGTGTTATTCTTGTATTGTGTAACTATTTACATATGTAGACTAATTAATTATATATGAAGTCAAGCTCTGTAATTAATTTTTTCGAAAACACAGTAAAATATATGTACATTATATGGATGCATATTCAGTGCAATTTATGAACAAGAAAGTTTACGATTGGTAAACCATCAATTCCGGTCAAGCAATATAATCTGAATCAACTTATTTGTACTTTATTCCGAGCATCTCACACCCATCTTGCGCGTCACGGGTATCTTAAGTAGGGATGGCAATTTTACTGAACATTTCTAAGTAGCTATCACTTGTTTGATATTTATACAGTTACGACATAGCAATCACATTAGATCTGTTTTTTCCGATATATTGAATTATATTGACCTGGATGAACTGTAATGGTGGGATTTTGTTTAGTTTTGAAATTATAGTTAACTAAGAATAACTAATAGTAAATTAATGTGTGTCTAGTATTTCCACTGCATCTTAGTGCCCTTTTAAGTAAGATACCTATACTAATTACGTTAAGGAATAAAGAAGGTAGAATTCCATTGTAAATGTACTCGCACTTACGTGGAACGAGGGTGAGAAATGCATTTAGGAAGAATAACCTCAGTATACCATATTTGGATTTGAGCCCCGGTCTTCCCTTCCCCAGCAATTCAGTCAGACACGATAGTAACGCGTTAGACCATGTGACCACCGATGCAGGTGATTTTCATTGTTAATCAACTACGTTCAAAAAGCACATTCTTACACAGAAATGTTGAGTTTTTCTGTTTGTGTTTGTACCTCATTCGTGATCTACATGTATACACTAATGGAGGAGGATAAGGGCGAGAGAATATTTGAGGAAATGTATCAACCTTTGCGTGGAAAGACAGAAGGAAACCGTTTAAGAAAACGAATACATTTTGTAGCCTAGGACGGAAATCGACCACCAATATCTCAGTCATCGGCAAATCAAACCAGTAGAAAATGACGCCTTAACTAGTGTTTCCACAGATACTGATCGACAAATTAAATTAGATGTTTGTAAATTATGTACTAGCTAACCATTTTGCGACTGTTAACTGTTTAATTTATACGGTAATATGGAATATGAATAAAATACAAATGAAGCAGACGTAATACGAGCCACAGTCACAAGAAATGGAAGGAAACATAGGTGACTGAAGTAAAGTAAAACACGAGGCAAATTATGGCCCAGTTTTCTTTTACCAACCAACCTCTCCCATGGTCATGGGGACAAAGATGTCGGTCTCGTCTGGTTTGATTTGCCGGTGAGGGGGAGGTCATGTTTGATAACTAGTATTTACGGCGATGCCTTTCCCCTAAATTGTTTCTCACTCTCATTCCCCGCCAATGCATGTATACTTCCTCTAGAATCTATATTATTCCTTCATATCTACCTCTTTAGTGTAAATATAGGCCTTTGACTGTTAGGGAGGCACGATGAATGGATACCATTGAAGTATTTGAATCGTGTTAAACAGCCTATTTTGAAAATTGAAAAGTGACACTTGAACACGGGAATTGAACCCGGGACCTTTTGCTTAGTACACCAATGCTCTCACCACTGAGATATCCAGGAATCGTCCCGTGTCCAGAGTCATTCTTTACTCATATGTTAAGGCAGAGTATATGATGGACGCGTGGACATCGTCTGCTACAAATGTGTGATTTATTAAGATCACGAGCTATCAGATAACGCATCCACCCTCAACTCGGTAGTTGGCTTAATGCCACCACTTGTACATGTACAAACCAATCTTTTCCCACATGTACAAGTGGCAGCAATAAGCCAACTACCGAGTTGAGGGTGGATGCGTTATCTGATAGCTTGTGATCTTAATAAATCACACATTTGTAGCAGACGATTTCCGCGCGTCCATCATAGATTCTGTCTTAAAATATTACACTAGGTCACAGACAATTGTGGTTAAAGCATTGGCGAAAAGCCAAAGGTCCCGGGTTCGATTCCTGGGATCAGGTATCAGTTTTAAATTTTCAGAATACATCTATATGTGATCTTGAATCCTCACTAAAACAAATATAATAGCTTTGGCTATTTGATTCGTGTTAGATATGTTAATTTTATTACTTTAACTGCAGTACAAATTATCATCACAGCTCTAATGTTGGTAATACTTTAGTCCCAGCATTACAATAATATGTTTGGGAGTTCGGACTGAATTCTATCTTAGCTCCTAAAGGAGCGTGTCTCAATTATATTATTGCTTTTAAAGGAACTGAGTAATTCCAGCCAAACTTGACTACAAACGTAGACCGCCAACCCACAACTTCAGTCGACACAATCATTCCAGGAACAAAGATGTCCACACTAAAACAAAACCTTCAGTCTTGACGCGATCAAAGTAACATTAAACTGTGCGTTAGTCCCATTATGATCAAAGTTGACGTGTGGTAGGAAATATTTGGAAAATAATGGTTTTTAACTAGGGAAGGGTTGGGTTCCAAATTTCGCTGGTCTCCGCTCCATTACTTTTGTTTCAATTCCAGGTTCAAGGCTACACATTTCGATTAATCACAAAAATTAATCTTAAGCCATTTGGTTTCTATTGTTTTCATGTTTTTGAATTATGAATGGTTGGAAAAATTCATCATCAAATATGGTTTAGAAAAATCCAACTTGTTTTTAAAAATTTAAGCTAAGACGGGCAACAATTATTTTGTGTTGATCTGAGGCTTGGACTCTGAGGAAAAGGGAGAAGACAAAGCTTTGAGTGCTGGAGGAGAGTAAAGAAGATAAAGTGGACAAATTGGGTGACTTATGTGGAATTTATAAGAAGAGTCAATGAAGAGAAAGACATTCTACAGGTGATTCGACAAAGAAAGGCTAACTGGATGGGTCATATTATGAAAATAAATGACCTATTAGGTGATATCATAGAAGGCCAGGTGGAAGGGGACCAGGAAGACCGAAGACAATAAGTACAATTTGATTGACCTCAAAAAAGGAAAGATGATGAAGTTTCAAAATCTAAATAAGGAAGTTGCTGATAGGACATTCTGACGGACTTATTTGAGCAAGGCAACGGGCCTGTCAAAAAATAGAACACTGAAAAATATAACTATTATTTTAAGAAACGAATATTTTTATTTGATGTAAGCAATTTTTGTATCCTACCTACCTCGGAGAAGGGAGAATTTTCCCTTCTGGAAATGTATTCAAGACATCTTAAGTCTTTATAGATGCAAATGTGAGTAATGTGATTAGATAGATATTTATGAAAATCATAAAGACAAAACAAGAATAACTTTAGAACTTACTTATTTCGCAGAGTGTCGGTCAGCCATAATGTGCAGTGACACGGCCAAGGCCTTCTTCACCTGATTCGTCAAAAAGGTTTCCAGAGCAGATAAAACTGTAGTTGTTCTCATTAAACAAGGTGAATTTTTCATAATAGTCTTAGTCTTCTTTTGAAAATGCTGTAGAGAATGTCTCATACATTCCTGGATTATAAAATGATCACTATGTTAATAATTGTCAAAATAGACACAAATAGTATTTAAAATACGTGAGAGAACGGAAACAAAGCGGGAAAATCTTGGAAATGCAGCAGCAAAATTTAGAAATAAATATTTATTTTATAAAATACGCAAATAAACCAAATAGAATTCAACCTAACCTACGGTTACATTCTAAAGTGCAAGTAAATTGATATGGAGACGTTTGTTTCTTGAACGCGCTGCGGCTGTCTCTTTTCGTGATGAACACTGAATACACAGCTTTAATAAAAGTTTGTTGTGAAAATCATATTATTGGGGCCAGAATAGTCATAAAATAAAATAAAAATGTCACCCAAAATTGTTGTTTTTGATAAAAGAAACACTAATAAAGATATATATTTAATCTATGCCATGAGTATAATAGGTGACACTTAAATACCAAAATAAGCGAGTGTTGGTATTAAATTGGCTCGCACCTAGGTGTCGTGTACATTTTCATAAATAAATTATATTAATTATATATTGTATACTTGTTGGCGAATCAGGAAAACAAACCCGGGTCTTATGGAAGCTAAGTAAGTTGCCAAAGCATCAACCAGGATATCCAGGTTTGATCCACGTTGGATCTAAAGTTTTTAAAAAACACCTCAATGTGCTGTATTGACACGTTGTCATCTTGGAGACAGGAAAACAGAGTACGATGCTCCGGAGCTGACGGGGTTGAAGTAGTAGCTCAAGTCGGGGGTAGGTGTTGAGAGTCTCCCCAATACATGAACCATCGCTCCGCCCCTTTTGCCTTCTGTCAATAGATTCAAATAAGCTCCACCTCTTCCTCTCAATCGATATGTAACACCCCTTTTAACCACATCAACGTCACCAACTGAACATCTCATAAGTCACTCAAGACAGAGGAGAAACTTCGCTGAACAAATGCACATCGCTTCGTTTCTACCACTCTTCAGGATTCATTAGTTTTAGTTTGTTTTTAAAATTATCATATGAGCTATTAACGACCTCATTAGAAAATGTTTCTACATTAACGTGAAAAGAGTAAGGGACAAAAAATAAAAAGAGAGCACACAGCATGAATTCGAACCCTGACCTCCCCATCTGTGGCAACCTATAGTTTAATTACTTCAACTGCTTGGCCACCACTGCAGGTCTCTTTAATTTATCTCTGTCATTATATATGATATATAATATATATATATATATATATATATGTAAAATTGTAGTATAAATACATTAAATAGAATAAAACTTTATTTCAAAATGTATTTTAAATTATATTAACTGCATTAATGTTTTATTAATAATTTACAATCATATATGTGAAGAAATAATTTAAATGTTATGTTTGGCATAATATGTTAAACTGAGCAACATATGTCAACGATTGGTGTCTTGAACAACACCAAGACCAACTTTCTAAGGGCCGGTTGGTTGCACAAACGATAGTAAGCGGCTTTATCAGAGATCAGATGTTAAGTTGATCTCCAATCATTGTCTCAAACAACTTTTTAAATTGCACCATTAACAGTTATAACGTGATTGTCGGTCAAATCTGGGGGTAGCACCGAGTATGGTGTTGTTGCGCTCTCTAGGGCTTGTTTGAGACGTACCTTCCTTGCCCGGATGGGCGTTCCGGTCATGAGGGTTGGGTTGCTAAATCCCTATAAAGTTACTTGTATGGAAGAAGGGGTGCTTCTACACATCATACACTTAGCAGTTGGAAGTGCATACCCTGTTTCGGCTGGTCAGAATACCTCCATAATGTGTCCGTTGACCCGCGGGAAACCGAGGCTGAGTTTCTGACCTCCTCTCGTGACGCTGGCTCCTCCTGCCATGAGCTACCCAGTGACCAACCAGACGGGGGTTGGTGGTGGTGTGTGCTTGCACCGGCCACTGGCGCTGTCTCATAACTAATTCACTATGAGCTGTAGTCCCGGTTGAGGAATTTAGTGGAGATAGTGATAAGGTCGTTGCGATTCCTCTCGAATTGAGTGGTTCATAACTCGAGGAGCCCACGAACGTTCCAGGTGACATAGAAAACACAAATTAAACAGATCATCGACAAATAAGTAAACATTCTTCTATTATTATACACATAGATTGATTGGCATGTAAAGTATGCGAGTTAATACGCATTTCAAATTCTGATTTGATTATATTTGAGCAATGTTTACCAAACTTTATAAAATAGAACCCGCATTACTGGTCACCAGCTACAGGCTATAAGAGAGGGGTTCTCAAACTTGCTTGTCGACGGAACCCTTTACACTACTAAAAAATATAGATACATTGATGCTACCTCAGTGGAATTCAAAACTTTGAGAATAGTTAATTTAATTTTAATAATTAATAACTTTATAAAAACCTAGTATAGTGTTTATTTTATTTTTTTCATTTTTTTAAAGAGAGGTATTGTTTATCATTGTTGCACATCTATTTAATATACATCTTACTACAAGACCGCTGTCTACTTCTGAATTCAATCTGTTTCAATTATACAGCCCCACAAAGAAAGTCTCGTGGAACCCTTGAGGTGGTCTCACAGAGTCCAGAGAATCCGATAAGTGCACATAGATAAATGCAGCTCTATGCCGTCAGTCATTCATTAGATTGGATTTATGTTGACGGGAAGGTTCGATTATAAGTTGGGTGACCTGTCGGTGGTTTTCAATATTGTATTCATCACTGTGATTTTATTTTCCTATCTCTACGCCAATACGTGAATTGGTTATTTTTTGTAGAAATTCAGACCGTGAGGTTAGTTAGCTTAAGCCATTTTTACTCTTTACTTATTATAGATTAAATCCACATCCAAAATTATAGTTTGCTTACCAAATATTTGCAATATTAGGTGTCACATGAATCTATCAACAGTTTATTTATCTTATGAAAAGGGACATAACTGACATATCATTGATTATGGCCACGCTTTTGACCTCAACACAAGATCCACCTTTGTTTTTTTGTGTTTAAAGTTTAAAAACTTATGAAAAAATTATAAAGTAAACCTTAAAGTAAGGTAAAGTTGCCAAAAATGACCCGGGCTCCCCGTGTGGCCCACTACTTGAATTTAAACGTAAATGTTATAGTGATCCGCAAACATGCAGCATATAGGCCTAAGTTAGTTATACCAGCTCATTCCCTAGTGCTGTGAATGTAAGAAACAGTAGGTGAGATAAATTCCCGCCTGTTGGCTGTCGCAGCTGTGTTAATAGTGGAGTTGCTAAAGGACCCTTAATAAATTCATGTTAGAAGATTTCCAAGATTTATATCCATTTAATCAAATGTAAAAAATAATTATTATATAGGCCTGCATCAAGAAAGTTTCTTTAAAGCACTTTCAGATTAAATGCAGGGAGTTTGTTTTTATAATGCTGAGTAATAATAATAATATAAATACGTGGAAAAATGTAAGATTCTTAAGGTGGCCCGGGATGGGCAGCTATAACTTGATTTATATTGTGTATATTTTTACTTACGAGCAACCAAATATCTTCCT
>CABFVX010003495.1:17615-82949 GCA_902151425.1 Timema shepardi | reverse complement strand
TATATATATATATATATATATATATATATATATATATATGTATATATATATATATATATATACATATATAGAAGCTATTTAAAATTGTACTCACCTGGATTTTTTTTTAAACTAGATGCATTAAGAACACATTTTTGAAAATTAAATGCTTTTATAAACTAATTTATTGGAGTGGTCTTCGTTTGAATTTAAAAAAATGCATAAAGAAGCTATTTGGGGTGGCCTCCGACAGTTAAAAAAAATCAGATGCCTCAAGAAAGACATTTAGAATGATATTAGCTTGGAATTTGTTTGAAAACCAAATGCCTTTAAACACTATTTGTAGTGCTTCTTCCCTGGATACGTTTTGTAGAATGTCAATTATATAATATGACATCTACAATTAAAAACCCATAAAGACAATTAAAACAAAATAAAAAGTACTAGTCTATTCCAATAAGATGTGGCAGGTGTTGAATCACTGAGAATTTACGTTGCCGGGAAATACCCAAGCGTTGATGAAAATTTCCCCAGCAGATCATACCGGCACCGAGAGCATTTTCACATCCCGATCGAAGGGCATACATCGAAGAAATGAAAGATAATTGTCTCGGCTCGCCACACCTTCTGACAGCGCTACCGATAAAGCGGAGTAATTCTACAACTCTAACGCCCCTTCTCCCCTTAGATATCCCGATGTAGTCCAAATCCAAGCCAGTTCTGTTGCTATATCTGTGAATCGCATTTTTTTATTCCATTGTAATTATTAACCGGAGGAAAAACTATGAAGTAAAACTTCAGCACCGAAGACTACTGGTGACCACGATGTGTCAGGCGTTGGCTTCACCACCACGTCACAGAGGAAGTCTCTTCTGAGATTTTAAGTATCTGTATCTTCTGTTTAGAAGCTACATTAGATCCTAATCTCCGTTTAAATTGAAAGTAGTTTTCCTCTACTGGTTATATATTTTATATAAAAATAATTATGTTTAACAACATATAGATTTATTATAATAAAACAGAAATAACAAAATTTAGGTTTAACAATGATATTACAGGTTATACTTTGAATTTTGGTGAAGACAATAAGACTTTGTGAATTTGATTATTCTGCTGTAGCTACCAGGGCTGTGCAGGAGCCGGGCTACTGGATGAATGGTTCTAAGGAAGAAAATAATCAAGTAGTAAATAACAAAATATGGAACAAGATATGTATATATACATATATATACATATATAAATAGATATACATATATAACTTTAAATCAGTTAAGCCAGTCTGGGTTGTAAATTAAACTCTTTAAAATATTTTGTATAATGATAAAAAATAGAAAAGTTCCTTGATTATAGTGGTTGATGGCTAATAAGCAGGTGTCAACAAAATAGCACTATGGCGTGTCTCTTTTCCTTACGGTACTGCCAACGCATTCTATAGTACACACAAACCTAGTTGCAATTGAACTAAGAGTAACACTAACACAATAGGAGCCCAAAAACCGGGAAATAAAAAAGGGTATTATTTGCGCGAACCCCACTATGACTCTATAGAAGTCCCCCGGCTTGCTCACCGAAGCTAATACCGCACGAGAAGCGTGACTGCTTAGCCAACACAAAATAAAGAATTCCACCAACTCAACTGAGGTATGTAATCCAATACAGACAACCTGGTTGTAGCCATCCAAAAATTAAACAGGTGTACATGACGCTTACGGCATCATGCGAAACATTAGGTCAAGTTAGACTAATGAAACTTGTGGAAGTTTAGCAAGTCTCTAACTAAGACATTACTGTATTCCAAGCCCAAGGCTCGTAACGTAAAGATTGTATGGTGAATATACAGCGCAACATAGTCTCTAGGACTGATGTATAGTACATGAAACTAGTAATTATTAGGCTTGCCCCTCATTCTGGAGGACACCATATTCAAACAACAAAATAAACCTTTAAATTAGGAATTCAACAAGACTTGGATTTGATACATTGTCAATTCGACATACTCTCAAAACAAACTAAAATCATCTCCCAACTATATACAGAATATTACAAGGATAAAATAGATATTGCCTATTTTTACTAAAAAAACTAGATTTCAAGTCATAAGGACTCGTTTGATTATTTGATGGTACTTAATTTAACGAAGTCCGTGGTCCCATCCATGGCTGCGGTGGTTCCGACGTCTCCAGTTAGACGGTTTTCATCGAAAGTCCGTCATCCTGTCCATGGCAGCGGCGTATCTGATGGCCCAAACTTCATTGTCGTCGTGTTATTTGATGCGACACGCTGCAGAAGTTCTTCCTTCAACGCTGGGTTGCAGTAAATTGGCTGTAATGGGAACCTACACGTGGCCCCTTATATAGTACTCAATCTGATACGGATGGAACAAAGCAGAGAGGGTGATAAACACAGGAACATAGAAAGGAGAAATACATGACGAAGGCGGGCAGAAAGAGAAATTAACAAGAGAAATCCACTTGCGGGGAAAGGGAGGAACAAGCTTCCTTGGCTCACCGCTAGATTCTCTTGACGTGGAGTGGGTCAGTGGGTCGAACTCGTTCTGCACTTCTTTCCTTACTCAGGTGTTATAATGTAAGCACGTTTGGCTGCCATCTTTGAATAATTTTCTTCTATCATGTGGCAATTCAATCGAAGAACATCTTGTAACGGTGAGTGGATATGAAAGCAACTTCTATTTAAATATCTCTGGTATGATTATATTATTTAGGATTCCGTTATTATTTTTATGAGAATTTGTGATATAGATGTACTTTACTATATTTTCTTGTAGACAGCATGGCAAGCGTAAGTAAATTTAGCCGACATCTTGCAATGGCAAAGGGTCTGCGTTAACGTATTTTATTCATAAATATGATAATATTAATCCTCTTCTTTGATAAGTGCTACAGTATTAATAGAAAGACAATATTTTTAACAACCACGTGTTTCAGTTTAGGGAGACACGTAATTTAATTTGACTGCAACTACTCAGAGAAAATAAACTTTGAGGTAGATTATTTTTTAAATATGTTAATATTGTTTCTGTCTTTCGTAAATTATTAAAATATTGATTTTTTAATTGTAGCTGTCCAATCTATCTGATTGTCATGCTACAAAATGTCTATTAGACATAGTTTCATGTATCAGAATGGCTTGTTTTATTTTCTATGTCGATTATACATTGAGTATCGTGTCATAATATCTGACGTCTCTTTCTATGTCAATCGGACATAGTTTCATGTATTAGAAAGTTTTGATTCATTTTCTATGTCGATTAGACATAGTGTATTGTGTTAGAGTGTCTGAATTATTTACTATGTTCATCAGACATAAGTTTTAATGTCAGAGGGTCAAACATTTTTTCTATGTTCATCAGACATAGTTTATTGGGTTAGATAGTCTGACGATTATTTCCCTATACCCATGTGACTTAGTTTAGATACGAGGGCTCTATGCTCTACATATGTATAGGACCAGGTGATTGTGTATACTGAGTCCATGAACTTTATTTCCTTTTCCAAGTCCTTAAGACATTGTTATATTTTTATGACACCCTGAACAGTATGATCATGTTTAGGATCCCTTTATGGCAACAATCATATCACCTAACATTCTCTTATTGGACCTAGTTAGGTCAATGACTGGTTGCAGTCACGATTGTCTCCCATTTGCGTAGTTATTTACGGTGCGCAACCTGTGGGAGCACTACTAGATTGAAGTGGAGGCCCGCGGGGATAATGCTTTGTTCCCGCCCCTTCAGGCGCCATATTTATCCTAGTGTTCAAAGATAGTTTTTACTAGCTATTGTATGCCCTAATATTGGGTAAATGTATTTATTTACTATAGACTGTTCTGGCAGTACTCATTAGAAAATAACCGGCAATAGTAAAATACTGTGTAGATGCCTGATTGTTAGCCATTTATTATATGCAAAATGGAAGCTCCTCTTATAGGATAATGTCCGTAGTAGGTTTTTCGTAACTCTACATGAGGGTTAATACAAGCTAGCTAGCTTAAATAATATTCTTCTTATTAACTCTAAATATATAGGATTTTATGCTATGTTTCTATTTTCAATTGTCACTATCATCCATGATTAAACCTCCCAGGTATTAGTCTGGTACTAACCTGCCTAGTTTGTCTTTATGTATATTACCTAAAACTTATTTTAATCCCTTTTAACTTTTGCCGAGTTTTGGCAGATGCTCCTTCGTTCGAGTAAGAGAGAATATCCATATTTCTAAAGTTGTTATACTTAACAAAATGTTCTATCTAACTTCTGTCGGTTCCTTATTTACAAATCATTAATATATATTCGTACAACCGTAAGTTTTCTACCTCGATAATGTAATACAGTTATAATTAATTAATAAAATTAATATCTTTTCACTCATATGCAATTCTATATTTCTTTGTTTGCTTTTTAATAAAATTATTTGTTAAACTTATATATATATATATATATATATATATATATATATATATCTGTGATGCATTTTCCTTCCCTATCCTTAATCAATTATAACTTATGTAATTATGTAATAGTAATCGTCTCTTTTTCTACGTGATAGAAGAAGCAATGGTTAAGTTTTGAAAAGTGAATAACTCTAAAAATTATTTAAAGTTTGATATAAGGCCATTGTTAAGCTTCATATTCAAAACCTTTGGAACATTTTGGCGGGGATTTGAACCTCCTTAGCCCCCACTCCATACACCCATATGAGCACAATTTAAATTTGAGAAGCTAATATTACCGCATTTACATTAGAATTATCATGAAAAGGATGCATGTAAAAATTATAGTAAATAGTACATTATTGTATGAAGTAATTTCAAAGGTAGTATGTTTTTCACATTTAAGTTTTCCAATTTTCCTAAATTATAAAATGTTTGGATGTTTTATGTAATACACTCGTAATTCCTTTGTAATAACATTAAGTTATCAATTATTATCTATTCAAGCGTATTTTATTTGAGTTAAGTTTGTGTAAATTAGTGTGAACTTGACTGTACCGTTTTGTAGAATGTGCTAGTCCTTTTTATGTGTGAGAATTCCCTTCATCCTCAGGTGTGAGCCATGTCTCTGATATCACCACTCTCCATTCTACCAATCCACACGCAGGGAGAAAACTTAATTTCCCTGCTTGTAGGTGGCTGACAACTACTTTATATTCGTATCTCGGCTCCTCATACTTTCAGACTTCCAATTTCTTCTTTTCTCCTAGCTCTGCGAAATTCCTATAAGGATGGAAGGGAGATAACCAATAGTAAGATGGTACGTGCAAGATGCGTTCGCAAATCTCTAAAAGTGAGTTTCGTTTAGTATCACTCACGTACACAGGCATCCACATAGACATAGATGATGTGTGGCAAAGAACAAGGAAAATGCAAGAGTTCAACCGGATGATGATTGCTTGCACTTTTCTTGTATTTAGTATATAAACCTGTTTTTGCGGGGGAAAACAAGGAAAACACTAAAGTTCAACCAAATTATTGGTACTTGATACTTACTTACATCCACATAGACCTGGATTTGTGGTATGGAAAAAGGAAAATACAAATTTCAACCAAATGATATCTTCTTGTATATATTAGAAAGAACCAGATTTGTGGCGAAAAAACCAGGAAAATACAAAAGTTCTACAATAAAATTGAATGTTTAAGTTATAAATTCACACTTAGAGACAAATAACTAAAAATGTATTTCTGTCAAAATTAAATAACAAAATAAATGTTATAAAAAAAGTAGATATCTTTTTTAAAGCTAGAATTGGTTTATTACATAGTGAAATAAATGGTACGGAACTCCGCACGGACTTTCTCACTCTATTATTTGAAAATAGAGATATTTACTCAAAACTCGTAATATATGTGAAACGAAATAATATACACTAGCAAACCCAAGCACAAATTGCACTATACTTATATACAACTTTTTTTTTATTCCTAGTTTTAAATTTTATGATTAAAAAAAAGAATTAATGTTCTCATTTGTATGTTTGGACCGATAAAAAAGATCAATGTTGGGTCCCCAAGGGTCAACACTTCCTATTAAAATTTTTGACATTTTATTAGGTGTTGCAAATCTTCATGCCATCGCATTGCTATTAAATTACTCATTTATAAATTTTGCCAATAAAAAATTTAAATATTGACTACTGAGTCTAAAATGCATATAGATCATTATTGTACAAACATTTCTCCTGAGAGGTTTAAGGAAAAACAACATAAGCTTTTAGAGACTAACTTATATTTAATTACTCTATGGCATTGGAGAATTATAGCGTTAAAACTTGAGTAGTGTCTTTTTACAACTAAAGCTAACAAAATGGTATTAATATATTTGCCAAGATCTCAGAAAATTTTGGATTGATAAAAATATATTTCATATATTATTATTATTATTATTATTATTATTATTAGCACCGCGTCTTACTACCCGTTCGGGTTATACGCACTTACGCTTATATGTAATGGTAGGGTGATAGTGAGGTGAAATGGAGGACTTACAGTTTAACGTGGAATCCGAACCACGGTGGAGGCCTGGTATTCCCCACATTCACAAGATATCTTCTCAGAGGTGAAGGAAGGGTCTGGTAATCAGATAAATCTGTGCCGGGACCAAGGATTGAACCCCGGGCCCCCAGTACGGAAGTCCGACACCTTACCCCTAGACCACCAGGCCACCTACTATTTAATATATTTTTAATAGTACTACAATTTTGCAATGATAAGTTATTTAGTATCTCAAATAGTTGTGCGGATATGGAAGTTTCTGCTTCTGTAAAGTACCCTAAAATTCATTTTCATGGTAAAATGAAATAGCCAGTTTATTTATAATCTTAATCAACACCTAGATACGAATTTTAATCAAAATAGTTAAGAGTCGATTTTGAGAACATCGATTTTTTTCTCTTTTCGCCCTTTCTTAAACTACTTTTAATTTCAAGTCTAAACAGACACAAAGACAGAAGTCACTACAAAGACCACTTTTTGGGTTGGGGGTCTTGAGACGTCGACATCCATCAACATTTCAGGTTAGATTTTCTTTTGCGGTTGCAATACTTTTACTTTTTGTGTTCGAAAAGTTTATATATATATATATGTTTAAATATATGCTTCTTAAAAATATTTGTAATGATAAGTAATTTCACATCTCAAATAGTTTAGGAAATATTAAAAAAAAAAAGATAATCTATGCATCAGACCGGAGCCCTTTAAGTCATTTTGCCGAAATATTGAGAGAAGCATTATCCTTGGAACATTTAGAAATGTTTAGAAATGAAGTTTAATCAAAATCGGTTTCGCCGATTTTGAGAAAATCGACTTTTTCGCTTTTTGACCTTCAGTAAACTACCCCTAATTTTAGGGTTAGATATCCAATTCCAAAAACTCTTCGGGGACACCCTATGAAAACCCTAGATACCAGGTTTTAGCCCGATCAGTAAAATAGTTTAGGCTCTAGTTGGAGGTACAGAAAGACAGGCAGAAAGACAGGCAGAAAGACAGTTGAATAGTCAAAAACAACTTTTTTGGATTCGGGCGGTCATGAAACGTCAAGATTCATCAAAATCTTGAGTTCGATTTTTTTTACGATCACAATACTTTCTTTACTTGTAAGATAGCGAGAAAGTAATAACATTATATTTCCTTTAGTTTTTCATAAATATATTCATCAATTATTTTTCTTCCTTATGTTAGACATTCTGGTTAATAGATATTACTCCTATAATATGTTGGTTGTTTATTTATTTAGCTAGTTCTATATATTTCATGGCAAAAAGAATAAACATTTAGTTTAAATTAAAAATCATATTAATTAAAACAAAACACCAGTTTTCAAATTATTTTCCTTGGAACACTAGATATCCATTGAGGTTCTTCAGGAGTTTCCTAAACGTTTAATTCGAATTTCATTCTTTTTTTAGACATTTTCAAGACTTTAGTAAAAAATAACACACAAACATACTCAAACTACGAGTATTGACTGACAAAGAGAGGAACTGAGGATATAAGATTTTAAAACTGTCATTTTTTAATTTCTCACAGTGTTCCAAAATACAATTGAAAATTATTTTCCACCAAACGGCAAGGATTTAAACTGAGTGAAAAAATTGTTCACCGAATTCCTCCAAATTAAACACCCATTATTTTCCTTTTGGATTTAGAATGTTGTCATTGGTTATAAACATTAAGGTTAGATGAAAGGGGACGTGAGAAATGGCAAGTATTTCCTTAAGGGTTTTTATAAAAAAAAAGCAAATTTTTGGACACAAGAAATAAAATATATCTCGAATAAATGGGTTTAGATTTATTTATACATACAGTAATCCCAATAATGGAAATATATTTACCCTGATATATCATATTTAATATTTGATATATTGCAAAGTATAAATCGAGAGCCAAGATACATTGATCTAATTATATCTTTATAATTATGGGTTGTTTCCGATATATTTAAAAACATTGTGCTTGGGCAAATTATAACGCTGGTAATAAGATGATTGTTTTTCTGTTATACTATTCTTCGCTTCTTTTCACTTTTTAATGTTTTGTTTAGCAGTCGAAAATAGCAGACAAGTTTAGTAAAAACAGGAAAAAATTGACTGAGTTAGTATAAATAAAGAAAAATGGTTCAATTTATTTTGATTTGCAATATTTAAAGCGTAGACCTTTAAGTGAAATATATCGATAAATTGGTCGATATATTGGATACCAATACATCAATGTAATATATTGACATTTTTATAAATAAGTCTTTATATACTTTATATAAATACATTGTTGCCCACCTCTCCCACTGCCGACTGGTCCCGATCCCTCTCCTTCTCCCGCTTATATAGTCTTCGCCAAGCGAGAGACGCGAGGAAAAGGGGAAGGCTGGGATGCAGTGGAGCGAGAGAGGCAACCGGTAACCTTTATTCAAGAAACATCAGCAAATACATGAGAAAAAGACAATAATAGTGCAATAATAAAAAGGTTCTTCCTTATTATCCTTAGTGTCCCCTGCGAGGATTTCCACGTATTTGGAGTGTCTTGCCTGACCCACCACCACCTCCTCTCGAGGGCTGGAAGCTGTATGTCCTTGGTACTGGTGGCGGCGGAATGAAGTTTGGCGGATATATAGCTGGCCTGTGATCTCCACCTTCCGCTGCAATTGCTATCTGCCAATCTCGAGTTAGGCTGATGAAGAAAATATTAATCCAATGAATCAATATTTGTTATACTGCATCTGATAGATCCGGATAGTGTGCTGCTACTACTAACAGGAACTGGGCCTGGTGTCTGTCTCTGCTGGCTGGGAGTTCGTTTGTTTTGGCTTTCAGAGCCAATGCAAGTGTGCTTCGTCGGTCTTCAGGACGGCTGTCTCTGGTTGTTGCAGGGAAGACTAAGCCTCTCTGGAGGGAGCGGATACTGGTCCGGGTCTCTCTGCACGTCCTGGCGGTGTCTCTGGATTCTGCGCACTCTCTCTGGGGACGATGCGATCCAGGTGGTTTTCTATCTCTCGGAATCTTTGGTCCATTGTGTTGACCGTTTGGGCGAGCTCTTGCACAGCACGAAGTATTTCCATTTGATATTCCCGACTCATGGTTGTTCTATCTTCGGTGGGGTGTCTAAAATGAACTATCTTGGCTGGGCTGGTTGCTGATCTGTAACTACGTAATCTTGGTGGTGTGACTGCTAGCTCCTCTTGTTTTAGTAGTATTGGAGATTGAGGTGGCTTTCGTGATCTAGTCGGTGATTCCGATGTCCGGCCCGTCAACGTAGTCTCCAGACTTGGCTTCGATGCTGTAGGACTACTGGGAACCAACACCGTCTTGCCTGATCTGAGATCCACGATGCTTTCGTTTCCAGTGATATCCAGAAAGGACTCGACGTCCGTACACTCTGTAGTAATATCTGACAATGTATTTCGTATAACTTGTAGTTGTTCAAGGTACGTAGCCCTCTCTTTTGATATCTCTTCTAGACATTCACGCGTTAGCGACATTTGTTGTTGGCCACCTCTCCCGCTACCGACTGACTCAGTCACCGGTGGGGAGGTTCAGAAACAACATGGCTCGTAGTAAGCGTTTCCCGCCATCACCAGCAGCATTAAGAAAAGTCTACATTGAAGCCGGACTTCCAACATCAAACTATTTCCAAGACTGGCAATGGCTGCTGGATGATAGCAACGAAGGAAACAGTTTCGGAGAAGAACTAGAACCATATCTTCCCGAAGAACCATGGATCTGCGGCATTCCTCCTGGTTACAGCCCTGTAATAGACTACAGCTCTTAGGGCGCAGAACAAGGACCAGAGATCCACAGCACAACGGCCTAAGATTCGTGGGGATTACCTCTACCATCCGACTACGCACTAAGAGTACTGACAGAGGAAGCACAACAAACACCAGGATCAACTTACATTGAGGACTAGAAACCCATTAGCCCAGCCGACACACAACGTCCCCCAGGTCCAAGGTTTTGGCACCGGCAGATCGAATTGAAGATGATGAAGTCTCCATTGGTGAACCAGTCCCACCATTACCGTCCATTGGTATACAACTAGACACGCTACTAGAATAAAATTGAATTTAGCCCACACAAAGGGGTGATTGCCAATATACATCAGTTGCCGTAGGTGCACTGAGATCGATTAAATGGAACAATAAATGGCAATTCAAAATCTAACAAAACGGAGCGGCTCTACCCAGACCCCGAGAAGCTCCTCACCATTTCACAAGGACCAGATCAACCGCAACAATGAATAATGTTATAGCAGATTGGGAGAAACATGTACTACTGGTCAAGAACGAAGATATGACAGAAACCTTCTCAATATTATTGATTTCAAAAGCAAAAAAGAAATTGAGAGTAATTCAGGACTTATCTCCATGGAACAAGTACATAGAGACACCTAGATTCAGCTTACTATCAGCAAAATTCGCCCTCAACTTCATTCCAAATGACTACTGGATGTGGAGTGTGGATCTAAAATCCGGATTCTTTCAGATACCAGTATCAGAAGAATCCAGAAGGTTTTTGGGCGTCTACTACAAGGGCCAGAAGTATTCCGTCACCAGACTACCAATGGGGCATGCCTTATCCCCCACAATTATGCAAAGAATTACCACAGAAGCCGTCACATGCATCAAGGAAGTCGTCCCGGACACTGATGGCATCGCATACCTAGATCATCTCCTATTCTTTTAAGAAAATCCAGATACCTTGAAGCATGTTCCAGGCCTCCTGGATACTCTAGGCTTTAATATCAACGAGGAAAAATCATCAAGGTCACCTACACAGACGATAACATACCTGGGATTTAGAATCAACACCATGGAAACTACACTGAGACTGAACGAGGAAGCCCACCAGGGAGCAGCCATCCTCATACAACACCTAGATCGGGCTGACGACAGGGGCTTTAAACGCATCGCAGGCTACTTCAGCTGGATCGTATTCAATCTATGTTGGCCCCAATACGCGACTTCAAGACTCTACAGACGACGTCCCGACTTCACCACAAGACTACTCGCCCTCCCAATATGGATCACCTGCACCTGGGGTACTCTTCTAGGACTTCTGACCGACTTGTTCTCCAACGTGACCCCGTGGGCAATTGAAGCAATTCAATTGCACCATACCACAACGAATGCAGAGTCCAGAAGTTCACCAACCCGGAGGAGATAAACAGGGCAGAAGTCACAGCCACACTACTCGTGTTCCTATGAGATTTCCAAGAGAAAGGAACGCGCGTGATGAGACTGGGAACGGGCAACACGACCGTCTGGCACTGTGCCCTTAAAGGATGAGGACTGGTTTTTGCTTAAAATGATCTCTGCGGGTAATATCATGAACAAATTGCAGCAGTGATTGCTGGACATCTATTGAGTTGCCTCGGAGAGCGATCTGGCGGACTACCCCTCAAGAGTCACCACAGTGGAGATCCTACGAGAAGAAATAGAGGATGTGGCCGAGATCAACCTGCAAGGAATACTGAAAGAACTCATCGGTTTATTGTATATTTGAGTAAATATAATATCTGCAATTTTGTTTAGTAAAGGTTAGGCCGCTGTCGCCTTCTCACCCATGGTTGCCCTCCCGGGACATTCCGGCACCTCCATTACAGCCACTGGCTATATAATGAGGGGGCTGGAGGGTCTCGGGACTCAGTTGTTGGCGGGGAGGTGCAGCAACAACAACCCTTAATATTTGTCATGAGTGTCCTATTATTTGATGACCCTTCATTCAAAAAGTTTATCGACAAATGACAATTTTCTCATTACAAATATTCAAGGACTGTTGATTTTGTTGTTTGAGTAAAATTAAACTAAACGTTTCTTTGAAACACTATTTTATTTATTTTAGCAAATTAAAAAAAAGTGTCAGCAAAAATGCAAAGATGATAGCCTCAACACGACTCTGTTCCAATCAACTTTAATGATTCAACTTTTAAACAAAGACCTCCTACTTCTCTTTGTTCAAACTTCAGGATCAGTATAGTTGAATATAATGCTGAGATTTCAAGACGAGTTAATAGACTGCTACTACGAACTAATATATAATAAAGATGGAATCCGGCCCCGTTGTGTATTGTTCAGCGCACCTGACCACAAACCTAGGAGTCCCAGGTTCAATTCCCAGTTGGTACCTTAGATATTTTTAATTTAAGGAGAATTATCTCAAAGGTTGCCAGGGGTTGTTAAATTATTCTTAATTTAGGTTTAAGACTCCCACTAACCCACACCTTCATATTCACTATCATCATACCATTTGATTTCTGGTATGTGTAGATCCGTAAACAACCTCCTCCCTGTGTAACGTTCTGTGCCACTAGAGCAGCGAATAGTCTATATTCAGTCAACCAAACTAGATGTCATGTTCCTCCTGGTTAGTAGTGACATACGCTAAAAGAAAAACCTACAGTATACTTCAACTTTATCTTTATTATTATGATTTGTAATCGTTGCATTTTGTAAGCTTTAACACTTAAATATGATTTAATAACATTGCGCGCCTTCAAAAGCTCGTTAAACGTACCTTCTATCCCAGGTATTGTCACGACAAAACTTAACCTATGAGAGCAGTGCCTGGAGATGTTTGACTGTTTGAAATAGCGAAACTTCATATTTTCAAAACAATAGAAGATGCGATGTGCATTGGACGTGGATCACCTATGTGACATGGTGTGAGAGAAATATGACATGGTGTGAGAGTGAGAATAAGTGACCATAGTTGTTGTTGGACCAGCCACCAAAAGGAAAAAACCAAAGGGGAAGATTGACCTTCCTCATTATAGCATCACGATTTAAATGGCCCGGAAGAAATTTTCTTGTTTACATCTCTTGTATTATAGCTGTTTATATGTCAAAAGTGACATTTGCTGCAATTTCACTCATTCAATAACTTGTTCCACATGAAACCAACCACATTTTATTTATATTCTCTCAGAAAATTCCATTCTATTTCACACTGAATTTTATAATATTTACACCCCTTATTTTAAAATATCAAATTATTCTTAAGTAAGGAATTTGAGCAAGCTGCATGACCTCTGAGAATACCACGAGCGATGCCGATGCGCGGGAAGGAAACAGGAAGGAGGGATTTCTGGCGCCAATACTTGATAATGGACGGACGTGTTTCAATTTCAGTCTCAAGTTTAGTCTAAATTATATATTTCGATAACAAATTCTGTTTAAAATTTAATAAATAAAGAACGAATACCACTGTGAAGGAAGAAATCAATGAACATAACACTAGTTAGGATTTAATTTTTAATTTTTAATCGAACCGGCGACCCGCTAGACTACAAGAACATTAATAAGGTGATATTGTATACAAATTATTTACAGCAATTTTTTTTATGTCTTATTCATCGACGACGGAGACTTCAGACCTTGCGAGATCTCATTAATACTTACTTCATATATGCCAACTATTCATTTTCATAAGCTAAAGCTACTGAAATACTGTACGAGGGGTGTTCAAAAAGAAACCTAACTTTTGCTATAACATCTTTATTACTCATTGTACAACATTTTAAGCACTGTCACCCTCAAAGTAGTCCTCTCTACTGGAAATACACCGTTCCCAACGTTGCTTCCATTTTTGGAAAGCCTCCTGGAACGCACTTTGTGGGATGGCGCGCAGGTCTCTTGTCGCATTGTCCTGAATCTCCTCTATGGTTTAGAAACGACGTCCCTTCAACGTGGTTTTAAGTTTGGGAAACAGGAAAAAATCTGTTGGGGTTAGGTCAGGAGAATATGGTGGATCGGGCACTATGGGAGTGTGATGTTTTGCTAGATAGCTGCGGAAAAGGAGCGACGCGTGAGCCGGCGCATTGTCATGATGCAACATCCAAGTCTGGTTTTCCCACAATTCAAGCCTCTTCCAGCGCACAGCATCCCTCAAACGCGCTAGAATTCCCTGGTAGACTTCCTTGTTTACCATCTGACTACGTGGTACAAATTCCTGATGGACAATGCCTTTGAAGTCAAAAAACACAACCAACATCACCTTGATCTTTGACCGACTCATGCGTGCTTTTTTTGGACGAGGAGACCCTTTGCCCACCCACTGCGACGACTGCACCTTCGTTTAAATATCATAGCCATGAACCCACGTCTCATCGCCTGTTATGATGTACTTAAGGAAGTTTTCATTGTAATTGGCAAGCAGTTCCTGGGTGATTTCAACACGGGTCTGTTTCTGATCATCAGTCAACAAACGTGGCACGAGTTTTGCACTGACACGACGCATATCAAGTTTGTCACTCAAAATTTGATGGCATGATCCAACGCTGATGCCCACTTCGTCAGCAACTTCTCGAACAGTTAAACGATGATTTCCACGAATCACAACACGAACTTTCTCGACATGGTCGTCATCTGTTGATGTGGAAGATCGTCCAGGCTTGGGATCGTCACTGACCGACATTCTGCCATGTTCAAAACGCTTAAACCACTCATAGCACTGCGTTCGACTCATAAAGTCCTCCCCGTATGCTTGGCTAAGCGATTGAAATGTCTCTGTAAAAGTTTTGCCAAATTTGTAGCAAAATTTCACACACACACACACACACACACACACACACACACACACACACACACACACACGTTGTTCTTCAAGCTCTTTCATTGTCACTTGGCACTAATCCGACGAACAGCTTGTGAATGTGCTCACTTCAGCGGATGTAACTCGCCAACTAACGGTCAGAGCGAAACGCGGCAAATGGCAGTTTGTTGTCTAAGACTGCCGCTACGTGCAATCAGTAGCCGCAGCGTGCTCCCTCTGCCGGTTTGGGGGGGGGGGATTTCAAAGTTTGGTTTCTTTTTGAACACCCCTCATATTTTGCAAATTTAACATTTTTCTCTTATATATACATACTAATCTTACAGAACAATCATTAATACTATGAAGAGAAACACTTTTAGCCATAGTCATTGTTTCAAAGAAAAGCAATGAACTATAAAACAAATATATATTTTCTTTTGTTCGTTGACAACTATGTTTTATTCATTTTAAATTTAATAAATTCATTCTCTCCTTCAAATATATTAGTACGAGTATTATGAATTTGATTTCAGACTGGTTTTATTTTTATGTTACTATTGTTGTGGATCTATTATTTAATCTCATTTTTATATTCTCGTTTTTAATCTGAAAGAAAACTTTGTTCAGATATTAAGCTATACATTTTATTATTTTCTCTCTAATTAAGGTTTTTAGATTAGTCTATAATTTAACCGAATTCAGTCAGGTAGGGTATTTTGAACAATGGGTTTAATAGACCAAATATCATGATATTATCTTTATCATAACAACAGCCACTGTGAAATACGTTATTTGTATACAGTATTTATTTTCCCCACCTATTGCTGCTGGATTATCTCACCCCACACTCCCCTCCCCCTGTATTTTTACTAGCGCCTGCACTGACCTGGTGCGGATCTTGCATTTCAGCCCTGAGGATTTCATGTTGAATCCAGTGTTGACAGGGTTGAGATCACACTTTTTATGGATTCTCTTTCCAACATGACCTGGATGTCCCAGGATTAGGAACTATTTCTCGTGCTACTACCATTATTATTTTTCGAGCTAGTATTATTATTATTATTATGAGCTTTTAAAATATATTATCTTTAGCAGTACCATATATATATTTTTTGTTCACGTGTTGCTGGTGTACCACACGCTTATTTGACACAAAAACTGTGAGATAGATTTCACAATACATAAAAGATACAACATAAACTAGATGTTAAGGCTAGAATGAAAATACAAATGTTATTCACAGCCTCCGAGTACAAATTCTTATGTTAATTTAAACAGACCCATAGCTCCCGTTGATCAACTTTATAATAGGTAAGACTTTCAATTTTAACTTATAAAGTAGAATTATATTAATAAACTACTATTTATATAGGTTTTATACATGTGTTTCTCAAGTAATATTTTAATTTAAAACAGAGTTCCATTTGTAAAAACGTCTGAATATTATTGATACTTAACATTTGAGCGTTATGTCTTAAAACCCTCACACAACATAAACTCCAAACACTGGTTCTGAACTTCTCTAGAAATAAAATGTTAGAGGAAAATGAAATCCCTGGCTGTGTTACGATATTTACTTGGGAAGTTTTTGTAGTCAGTAAAAGTTCGTCAATGTACCACCACCTCATGGTTTATTATCAAGTTAGTTTTCCCCAGCAGCTGAGGGATTTGGACGGGATGGTAGGATGGAAAATTCGCAAGTACAATTGGCTTAGTTCTTTTAATTTTATATTTACGTTTTATTAATAGCTTACATGTATTCTTTATCAGGGGAATAAGAGAGAGAAAATAAATACTTAAAAAATAGATTAATAAACTAACTAACTAACTAAATATATATGAAAATGAAATGAGAGAAAAAAATAAAATTGAAGCTAAAATCATATATGCTACAAATTAAAAAGCAGAGATAAAGTGAAAAAGGAGTAAAAACGCTAAGGAATGTGTAAAATAATGTTCTACAGCGTTTGAAGACCGAAACCAACCACGTTAATGGTAGTATTAATGGTCACTTAATACATAACATTTATTTATAAACTCACATATTAATTGTGATGGTTTATTAATTAAACTTATAGGTAGTGGAATGGTGAGGCCTGTAACTAGTTTAAGCAGAGTTTGCTTAAATTGTATATTTGAATTGTATCTATCACAAACAGGGCCGTTTTAAGAAAATGTTAGGCCCGGGGCAAAACATTCTGAGGTCCTCCTTTGTATGGCAGTTTTTCTGATTAGCATTAATACGTTATACTATACTGATAGTATACTGTACTTATGTTACTTAATAGTTTTTCATATTTTATGGAACATTTATAAACCCGTTAAGTGGCTGTACTCTATTAAATGCAGACACTCAATCCAATTAAGTTGACAAAAGTAAATTCCTCTCTCCACCACTGCATCGTTAGTTTCTGTAGACCGATAGGGGTAGCACAATGGCGGAGTATTCTACTGAACTGCAGCACATTACACGAATAATGTAAATCTTAAAATTACATAAAGTTAGGGTTTTCAGGAATCTGGAATGGAATCCTATCACTAAATGAATATTTTTTGTGAATTATTTGTTCACCATTTGATGCGGAATTTAGAATAATTGTTGTAGTTTATTTAATAATTTTTGGGGAAATGTGGCCCCCTGGAATGTGTATATTGCCCCCGTTGCCCCCCCCCCCTCTCCTAGACGTGGCCCTGTCACAAAGTATAATGTTATTGGGATAATAATGGACGAAATTACGTTGCCATTGGAGATATGTAATACAGAATCTAGGTGTGATTTGTCAGGCGAGGAATAATTGGGTGATAACATCATAGGTAGAGTTTTGACAAGCTCGGCTTATCTTACCAACATTCCACGCCATTCCACTGCTGGCAGGTAGGCCTAAGTATGTAATATTTATTTAAGTTGGACTTCTCAGATAAAAGAGTATCTAGGGGTCTAGTCCATCGATTCTTAATACTTGTTAGAGCTATAAGCATAGATTCACTACGGTAATTAAATAGGAATTAAGAAGGTATAATTTCAGGGGAAATACATCCAAATTTGAATGGAAGGAGAGGGTGAAACAATTTAGGACAAAACCACCCTCAGTACACCCGGATGAGATTCAAACCCCGATCTTCCCGTCAATGGAAATCCGTTCTAAAGCGAGAGTGAGGCGTTAGATATGTGACCACCGATGCGGGATATAGGTTATATATAGTCTTATAGAATAACAAAATAGTCGATAAGTGTTTAAGCAAAAAGAAAAAAAAAGTCCGTCGTCTATATTTAAATAGGCAGTGCTTTAAAAGAATTAGGTTAGTCGAGTAAACAATTTAACTGGGTACTATACATACAGTTAACCATTAATACAATCAAAATAATGAGCTTAGCTTGACACACAAGCTAAAACCGCATTCATACCGCAATGAAATTACTCTCAATACACTTACAACTAGTGAAAGATTGCTCTAAATTATGAGACAAATCAGGATGGCTCAGTGTTAGAGCACTGACTTTCAAAACCAAAGTTACCTGTTTCGAGTACAGTGTCCAGAATGTCATTTATGAGTTTGTATCAAACTATCTCTTAAATTTGCTTATTCTGCCCGAGTGAATAAGATTATTTCAGAACACGAAATGTTTCAATACTTCTTTTTCCAATATAAGTACCTACGGTTCTGTTTTGATACTTCATAGTGGTTAGTGAAAATCTTCTAACTCAATCAAATGAAAGGTTTTCAACCAACATTAATTAAATATTCATTTCAAATTTACCTAAAACGTAATGCCGCTTACTGGTTGGTTTCCCCCAATTTAAATTGTTTTGATTACATAAAATGATTATGTTCCAATTGTACATAAAAAAGAGAGAAAACTTTCTAAACCAACATCTTTATAAATAAAATCGCTAGATATTATATAAATAATAGGTTTTCTTGCATTTAAAATAAATGCACTTTCATTGAAATGTTAGCTTTATTGGGTTAAATCATAATTCGAAATAAAATACTCTTATGTTTCACGTACAGTAAATTCCTCAACATTATTTGGAATTTGAATTATTAAAACCAAACCACTTCTTTTAACCATTTGGAATAACCAATATTCTGTTGAGCTATATTTCACAGGCCTTAAAACTATATATTTTATGCTATCACTAAACTTGGTTATTCGCTCTTTATACTACTCTCTAACTTCCACCTCTCTTTCATTTTTCCTTTCTCCTATCGCACCCTCTATTTTATCTCCCTGCCACTTTCTCTCCAACAGTCTTTTTATTCCTTTTCTCTAATTTATATTTAAATATCTCATAGCCATCTGTTCACCTGCTACTAAACTATATACAGGGTCATCGAAAAAGGTGTTCAGAAATTCATAGCCAAAGAGCTTCAGAAATATTTGACTGATCTACGTGATTTTTGCTGTAAAATCGGCAAGTTTTTTTCTGTGTAGCAAAAAACAACACTGGCATTGGGTGCGCAGTAACAAAAGCTCAACCGCCACACCATCAGTAAGATGTCGAACGTGCAACAGAAATCACAGTGTGTGTTGTGGTACGCTGAGTTCAAATTTGTTGTACAAGTGCAACATCATTTTCGACGTACTTATAGGCAATATGTGCCTACATACAAGACTATCATTCGTTGGTTTAATTAATTTAAAGAAATGGGCAGTGTTGTCATAAAGAAATCTTCAAGCCAACCGTCAGAATCTGAAGAGACTGTGGAATACAATCTTGAATGCGAAGCCTGAAAAAGTAAATTGATCATCGTAGGTTTTAGCCTGTAATTACAAATCCATTAAGAATAATTGTACTCCATAAGCGTTCACGATTTCAGGGATACAAGATTCAGGTTAAACATGACTTTAAACCAGAAGATCATCCTAAACGTGTTGAACTCGCTACATTCTTGATAAATGAAATTGACAATGACAAAAATTACTTAAATTGGGTATTGTGCAGTGATGAAGCTACTTTTCAAGTATGTTACTGTGTTAATCGTCGGAATTTACTGTAGAATTACTTGGAGATCACAGCAACCGAACGAGATTTACGAGTATGTTTGGGAAAGTTCCAAATTGATCATGTGGTAGGGTTTAATGTACGATCACGTAGTTGGCCCTTTCATATTTGCAGAAATTACAACTACAGGCAACATTTATTTTGACATGCTCATAAAATTTGTTTTTAATTTTATTGAAGACACATAGAAAAAATCAATTTCTGTAGTTTTCTAGCAAGATGTGCACCCCCTCATTCTAGTCTAAACCAGCGCTAAGCCCTCAATGAGAGGTTTCCAAACCAATGGATTGGTGGAAGTGGCCTTGTCTCTTTGCCTCCAAGAAGTCATGATCTGATGCCTTTAGACTTTTTCATGAGGGGCTACGTAAACAACATTGCTCGCACAGAAAATATTTATGACTTGAACCAACTTAAAGAGAGAATCAACCCCGCTCTAGAGAATATAAAGCCTAAAATAATTCAGCGCACCCGGACATAATGTACTTCCGCTTAGATATATGCATAGCTATAAAAGATGATAACATTGAAACATGTTAAGGCGGAAAATAAAACTTGTGGTTTATCTGTACACTTTAAACGATAAAACTCTCACTTTGTTCAATTGTGTTTATAGATGTTTTATTATGGAATCCGGATATATTTTTCGATTACCCTGTATTACAATATTTACTTCATGTTTTATTCACTACTAAACCTTTACTGCCATACACTCTTTGAATAATTCCTTTCTAAAACCCTATATTCTAAAGTCCCTATTTTATTCTCTTTTTGAAGCAGTATTACTCTCACTTTTTAACATTTTCTTAAACCGTCTATTCTATTCTCTGATTAAATTTATCTTCCAATAATTTGTCTTATTAGGATTACATCCTATATTTCACCCAATCTTCTACAATTTATTTTATACTTTTATATCATATGTATTGAACTATTTTATTTATCTATTTTTTCTCTATATATTTGTTGCCATTTATTAGATATTCAATTAGTATTTCCTTAAGCATTATTGTTTGTGCATTGTTTATTGTTAGATGAGTACCATTAGTCTCTACTTCATGATTCAGTCCTCATGCTATCTCTGTCGATAGTGCTTCTTTATATAGGTTCTCTATGACTCGAAATTAGTTTTTGTTTTGTCTTGTGATGTGATTGTCTTGTTGTTGAGGTTTAGCCTGTTTTTTGCTGTTTTCTTATATTTTCTTTACTACTTCCACCTTCATTAACCTGTCCTCACTCTTGGAGGCAACAAGAACTTACCTGGACCCATCTAGGTCTATTGTTTTCCCGCCAAATGTCACTGGCGTGGTTTTTCGTTCTGCCTATTTAGTGAGACGTGCGCTGAGACTTGATAGACCCATAAGTGATATATAGGTTCCGTGAACTTTCACCTGGAAGCGGTCCAATCTCAGTTATTCGTGTGTTAATGAGATTGACTGCTCCAAGACAATACCAATCAGACAACATAAAGTGAAGGTGAGTTGCCTCTACCCATTCCACCATACAGTCCATTTGTCTGTGTTCGTAACACTGGTCCTCCAGAGGTTTTTAGTTTACAGTTCTTGTGATTTACGCTACACTTATCTTATATTTGAATAATCCTTTAGTTGACTTTATTCCACCCTATATATTTATTTTGTTTAATCTTTTAAAGCAATTCTCTCTTACACATGCTCATTAAAATTTACTTCTACTTATATCTGCAGAGTTCTTACATCCTTCGTGAAATATACTATTTCCTATCTTACAAGACACGTTGATGGTCGAATAGTCTAAAGCGTGAATCTCGCAATAGACTGGGATGTTGATCATGGAGAGAAAAAGGAGATATCGTGGTTCTGATCCCGTTTGGATATAGAGAGGATTTTTTTAAAAGAGTTTCAAAATTTTTATCAACAGAAATACTGGTACACTTTCTCTAAATTTAACCTTCTTCCTCTATAGCACATTAGCATAGTTAGTAAATTTATGTATAATCTGAAAGAGTGAGATATGGTGACAAAAACAAAATCAAAACAACTTTCTTACACTCTGTGTAAAATGTACTCTATTGTATTAATATTCAAAACTCTTGCACCCTCAGTAAAATATACACTCTAGTTTCCTAATAATATGTATATTATTTTATAACAGTGTTATGTTTCACCCTAGCAGAGCGGCAAACAGACTGTATATAGGCCTACAGTATAAATATGTCTGAATATATATATCTCTGACAAGTAAAACTACCATATATTGACATTATTCAACATCTCTAAAACTTCAACAGACTATTTTTTACCAATGTATAAAGATGTAAGATAAATATTATTCTGGTATTTAGAAAATGCGGACTATTATATGTTTATGTGTACGTGCATATTTTTAGTAAATCGAAGTAGTACAATCATATTACAATTATTCTCCTGCTATTTATAATCCATTCACTGTAAAGCCATTAGATTACACACACATTATTTATTTTGAGCCTCACAAATAAACAACAATCATTCATGATCTAATTAATAAAAATATAGGGCTGAAGGTATACCCTTCTGAATAGAAATTTATTCTAATTAATTTATGAATAAAACCTGCCATCAAAGAAAAACTCACAGGCTCAGCTTATACGCTCTCAATAAATCCCTTTTGAAACTTAATTTACATAATAATTGTCGAGGAAGAGAAAAACAAAACGGGTTTGATTTTCAATATTAATGTGACGTTTGTGTTTTTCACTAATTCCCTTGTCACTCAATTCCTCTCTGTAATTGATTACCTTTGTGCATAGTGTTAGCTGATGTCAAAATGTCTATTTATCAATTATCGTGTTGACAGGTGGTAATACTAACTTTCTATAGACTAGGGTTGGTGTCATGGCTGTAAATCCAAAACTCAATACTGATCAGATACTTTTATCTCTGGGGGGACTAATAATTTTTTCTATCACCACGTCTTACTACCCACCTGTTCAGCTCATATGCATATTAACTAAGAACTCTAATGAGTTATGGATGAGGAAGGTTGAATTTAGAGTAAAGCTTGATTCACACGTTCATTGATAATATAAAGCAGAACAGATTCAGCTTTCTATTATCAACGAACGTAGCAACTCACACGTTGTATGTTGACCCAAGATTCATTGCAACGCTAAATATAAACATCTGATTATCAACACATTTTATTTTCTTGTGTATTTCAAACTATGGCACAATCCAATACATCGATACGCACGCCGTGGATCAAATAAATTCACACTTTACATTAACTGGATACTTAAAATCTCCTCCCAAAGGCAAATGAAGCTGTCTGCTCGCTTCTGGCTTTAGAGCTCATGCGTGATCAAATGCGCATGCGCACTGGCGTGAAATGGTTGGTTCTCTCTTGCCGAACATATCAGGCAGACCGGACAAAGTAGAGATGAGTTGAACTTTAGCGGAACAACTCGTGCCGATGAGGCGGAAAACTTGTGATTGGCTTAGAGCTCGTCACGTGACCCCATCTCCTCTGAGCTTGTTTTTTTGGCAAACGTGTGAATCTACAGTAAGTGTGCCAGTATTTGCGTGGAGGGTGAGTGAAAACCATTTAGGAAAAAATACATTTAGTACACCCGACTGAGATTCGAACCAGAGTTTTCTTCTTATCAGCAGTCTATTCTAACACGAAAGTGGCGTCTTACAACATGCGGCCACTGGAGCAGTTGACTTCTGGTGAATTTTCTTGAAAATCATCTCCCCCAAACTGTATCCATATTAACTAGTGTAAGTTTTAAATAGCTCAATCAGTCTGGACGTTATAGAGTATAATTTAAAAAAAAAGGTTTAATATACCTTCCTTGTCATAAGATTCAAGTTTTTACTACCAGAAATTACAAAAAACTAAAAATAAGCTCTACTTAGTTGTTGAACAATATGAGTCAATTTGTATTCTAA
Source organism: Timema shepardi (assembly GCA_902151425.1). NCBI lineage: Eukaryota > Metazoa > Arthropoda > Insecta > Phasmatodea > Timematidae > Timema > Timema shepardi. Next base: position 59,015 of record CABFVX010003495.1, on the reverse strand, counting down.
TCGTAAAGAGCATCGAAATCAAATTCATTCAACTGTGTTTAGTCTCATGCTGAAGTGTTTAACTAATAGTCCAGAGATTCATAGTAATTATATGTAATGGTACACTTAGGAAATATTGAGTGGATAGAATATAAAATATATGCTTTCTGTGTTTTAAAAATTATTGAGTCCAAGTGCGATATGTGCTGGTTTTAGAAATCTAATCCTCAAAATAAATAGTTTTTCTAAAATTTTGGACTAATGTGATCCAAAGAATAAAGGGTAGAAGAACAATGCACTCATATAACAAGTGATTTCTATCAATATTTAATTATGAACAAAGGAATGTTAGCTTTGATGATTTAAAATATACATTCAAGTATTATTTTTGCTAAAGAAAAAAATTCTTATTTTTTTTCTCGAAATAACATGACAAAAGCATGTCCAAAATCTAAACCATTAATTTTCTGGTGGTTCCTAAATCTGTGTAAGAACTGAGAAAACTTTGTATATTAGTTAAAAATCAATAAACTAAGTACACACACACATTCATGTATGGCTTTATGTAGGTATATGACCCTATATATATATACAAATATATTATATACATACATGTACAGGTGTTTGGAAACTCAACGCCCAAACTGCGCATATAGTTCGAATCAAAAGTTATACAGAATCCCTATACACTTACATCCAGCAAACTATGCTAATACCATTAAATTGTACTTAAACTTTCGGCGCCCAGTGCTGGGAGAGAAAATCTGTGCAAGCATGTGTATATAAAATGTTGCATAGGAGTTAGGTGCGTGGCACTTCTCATGTAATAATGGCAAGCATTTTCTGTGATGTAGGACCGTTATTGATAGCCCTCAGAATGTATTGCCATTTCTAGATGGACAGGTGTGTTGTTTACTATTAATATTGTGGTATGTTCTGCTACCGTGCTCCAAGATGTCGAGGTTTGTAGTACCACACGCCTAACTCCTACGCAACTTGCTGTACACACATGCTTGCACAGATTTGTCCTCCCGGCGCTGTACACTGCAACTTTGAACACAATTTAATGGTATTAGCATAGTGTGCCGGATGTAAGTGTATGGGGATTTTGTATTACTTTTTGTTTAAACAAGCTATATATGCAGTTTGGGCTATGAGTTTACAAAAATCCTGTATACTAAGCGTTATATTATACATATATCATATACATAGCTGGCACAAGGTTTCCTGTGCTATATGCGCCCCAGTTATGCTCTGTACCATATATATGCTTATCCATCACCCTGTCTACCAACACGCTTACCTATTCCCCCATTTATATATATTATTTATCAGTCTACTGTATATTATCTTAATTTATTTTATGATGTGTTAATAACATTAAGTTTTTTTAAAATAAATTTACTATAGTAGTTGGCTAATCTTACTTGTACCTACTGTAAATTATTGTTTGCTTCAATAATCCTCTTTTCTTACTTTTGCTTCCGTAAACGTTTTCACAAGTTCTTTTAAATTCATATAATACACAATATTTTCTTCAAAATGATTTGTAGCTAGCCAACAGTCGGCCTGTGCTGTTTTAATATGAGAGTTGCTCTAATTATGTTTTTAATTAGAACCAACGTGACTAGATTTGATATAAAAATGGCGTCAATATATGGGTTTCTACGGGAGAGCTAATTACTTGGAGACACAACAAAGTGAGCCTGGACAGTGTAGATAAAATACGACAAACTGAGGGGCCTAATATAAAATATATATTTACAAGTTAGCTGATCCTGTAAATGGAATGTAGCAAGCTTACCTTGTATTATTATACTCTTGTATAGCTCATAATATGGGGTCAAAGTGTAATCCTTCAAAATAAGACTGATATGATTCAGCGTAAGCGCAGTGTAGCTTTGCCGAAAATAATCGTGCAAAGTCTATACATTTTTAACAAATTGATTGGCTTGTTAGAGGAAGCTAAAAGCTGAAAAAATATCTGCTTGGCTTAAGATAAGTTATTTATAATTAGTTAATTACATAATATTAGTCTGATAATAAGAATTAAAATTAGTAATTTTTCAATTGAAATAAACACCATTACAATTCATTCTCTATATTAAAATTGACAATACTAGGGCGCGTAAAACCTGCTTGCACACCAGAGACACTCTCCAGATGTTGCCAAGACACAGAAAAAAGTAAAATAAATAATATTACTTACAATCAAGATAGATGATGACCCGCCACGGTGGCGTGGTTGGCTAACGCGCTAGTCGTGTTGAGATCGACTGCTGAGGACGGGGAGATCGAGGTTCGAATCTCGGTCGGGTGAACTGGGGGTGATTTTTCCCAGATGGTTTTCCACTCTCCTTCCACGCAAATGCTGGTTCCCTTCCTCTAATTCAAACTTCCTAATTCCTAATCCATCAGCGTAATTAGTACTTAATACGTATAGCCCGAACGGGTAGTAAGACGTGGTGCTAAATAATGCATAAAATAATAAGATAGATGATGGGCACCTAAATCACCAGTAATGATATAAGATGTAGTTTAAGCTATAATACATATACATCGCGGGGTTTTCTAACCATGGTATACGATTTTAAATTGGTGACCTGGCGGTCTAGGTGTAAGGTATCAGACTTCTGTGCTGGCGGCCGGGGTTCAATCCCCGGTCCTGGCACAGATTTATCTGATTACCAAACCCTTCCTTCACCTCTGACAAGACATCTTGTGAATGTGGGGAATGCCAGGCCACCACCGTGGTTCGGATTCCACGTTAAACTGTAGGTCCTCCATTTCATCTCACAATCACCCTACCATTACACATTAGCGTAAGTGCGTATAACCCGAATGGGTAGTAAGACGCGGTGCTAATAATAATAATAATAATAATAATAATAATAATAACGATTTTAAATGTTAAATGCGAATTGCTCCCCACTTCCCCTTCCGGACAGTTCCTTCTGTCTCTTGTCGAGTCTCTGGAAACAAGATGTGTTTTCTTTCTTGTGTGTGGAGTAAAAAAAAATCTTGTTGTCTGCGAACTTGTCAGGACTTGCATGTAACCAATTAATTATTCTTGGTCAAACATGCCAGTTCTAATTCTTTGTGTATCTTTAGTTCGAATTCAATGGTCAATATAAGAGCAATTATTCTACATAAGGAATGAATTATCATTTTACCCCCTCCTATTTAAATGAAATTGATGGTAAGATATTTTCCAAATCCAACCTCCTCAGTTAATGCTAGTTAAAAGCGATCTACTAACACCTTTGGTTCGAATACAACCCTGATAATAATCCCCAGAATGCACTATATAAATTATTATTATTATTCCACATCTGAAATTAATTATATTTTAATCACCTCCTCGTAATTTATGGTTTAATTTTTTTTACTAAATCCACAGGTACCAGACAACCTTCTTCTTATATGTTATGTTTTGAGTTTTCAACAATTCTCTCCAGGTGAATGTTGGTACAAATTCACTTCTATGTAAACTCTCTTACATGCAAGTAGCTTTAAGCTTTAAAATTTTAAGCTCAGGGGATGAGTTTCAATCCCTTTATTCACGCAAATGAAGAAAGGTTTCTTCTAAATTTAACCTTTATTGAAGAACAGAACAAGATATATTTTCTTAACTTCATGAATTGGATCTTAATTCTTAAAAACTTCCGAAGCGGGTTAGCAAAACAGTCGTTGTGTCATGAGCCAAGACTCCACGTGAGGTAAAACTATGTCTCGGCCAGAGTGTTTTTGTCAAGCCTGTTCTCTATTTGATAGAAGCCATGTATTTAAGACTAGCTATGAAATATTCCTAGCGGTGTTTTGAAAAATCAATCACAAATATATAATATCAAACATCAAAATAATTGATTCTAAGTATTATATCCACAAGGACTGTTGGGAAACGTCCCCCTATATAATTTTATTATATCCTTTTATGTATGCCGTACAGTATAGGAAACTGCTTTGTATTTATGTTCTCTATCTACTGATGGACTTACGATCTCTATTTTATGACAACAATGTACTAAATATAGGCTAACTTTTACTTAAATAATTATATGTTTCGCCACATTATTAGTGCCAAAATAGGGAATTATGGGTTATAAAGTATATACATAATTAAGATACGAAACTGACTGCCGTGAGAAGTTATTGGAAGACTCTAGAATTGGTTTGATTCTTCAAGAGATCAAGGTGTACTGAAAACACGTTATGTAGCATTCCATCAACGAAGTACGAGTAGTAAACTATCACCAAAATAAGTAACTGTTTACAGCTCAAACTACTTCAAGTATATATGCAGCTTTATGTTAAAATAAGTAAATGAAAGGCGAAATACTCTGTTTGTAATAGGTAGGGGTCTACGTAACTAACGCATTTTTATTTGTTGTTAAATGCTACTTAAATACTATACCCCTAGAGCATAGTCACAGTGTAATAGTGCCATTTATAAGCAAATTTGTGATACTCTAGATATGCAGCTTGATCATTAATATGAATGACCGAGACAATACTTCGACACTAGTGAACTATATGCGTCAAAGTATTACAGAATGCTACACGTTTTACTAATACAATAATTAATGACTTCGTGGACTCCACGTCCACTGACGACTACGAGAATTACCAATAATACCTTCAGGATACCTTGGAACATCTAATTAGTTTAGATGATATACTTCACTACTTACTTACAGGTGAAGAATATGAGGCCGCTGTGGAATAGTGGGAGTCTTACATAGAGGCTTTCAAACGCATAATTCATAAGGCTACTAAAAGTATCGTACATAAAATAGCCGCATCCATTTCCATTACATTACAGCCACGCTTGCTAAAGGGATGGTTAAACCGAAAGTGAGTCTTTTCACCACAAGACTACAGCCATTTTAGTGAAATTTAAAAATGTGATCACGCTTCTGGGAGCAATTCGAGTCGTCTTTTGACAAGAACCCACCATTTTCACAAATTGATAAGTACGTTTTTCTAAGGATACTTAGAAGGCAAGTTGAAGCACTCAGTAGCTGGTATTCCTGTAACAGGGGACACGTGTGCAGATACAAATAACATTCTTCAATCAGGCTACGGTGATGATAACAGAATAGTTTAGGTTCATCTACATTTAAAAAGCATACAACCAATTCAACACTTTACTCCAGACTAATTGATCACCACACAGTACATCAAGCGCAACTGGCGAATTCAACCACATCAATCACTATGGGAAAATGTAAGCTGCTATGGTCGGGTCTTAGCCAAATGGATACTTCGCACCTTCCCGGACGACGTTTGCCAACGATGGGTTGTTTACACCACTAGAGAAAAGGTTTAAGAAAGAGAAATACAGCAACTCATAGAATGTATAAATGAAGAAGTAGATGGACCACTTATCACTCTTCAACCCCATAGCTTTAAGCCTAAAGCAGCTACAATTCACGTTCACTCTAAATCTAAAAGAGAAGAAAAGGAAGTAGCTAAGTGATTCATTCTGTGTCTTTTGTGAATGTAGAGGTCACTGAGTGCAAGAATGCAAGAGATAAAGGGCGCAGAGGACCAAATACAGAAACTAAAGGCCACTAATCGTTGCTTTCTTTGCTTGGTTTGCTAGCTTACATCTTGCTTTGCTAGCTTACATCTTGCTTTGCTAGGTTACATCTTAAACAATTGTGACAAGAATACCAAGGCATTTTTTTTTTCTAAATGCGAATACTTCACCATTAGTATATTAGTAGTAAGGTACAGACATTTAGCACTTCCGTCAGCAAGGTATACATCTCTTTACCAAAACTCACTTATCTACAAACGGCACGGATTTGGATCACAATGTAACAATACAAGGGTTGTATTGTACAATATAAGCCCTACCCAACCCGATGCTTCATAGCCAATCTTCCGATTCATACTACCCACTCCGAGAAACGTCGACATTAATTCAAATCACCTACACTAGTATTCTTCACTATTGTAGTTCCATGTCACTTCAAGCACTATACAAACAATATATTTCAATATATTTCACTATCAACTCTCGACAGTGTAAACTATTCATATACGTACCCTCTGGATAAGCTGGCTTTCACAGCCTAGTAACCTGGCTGACTTCAAAACGTATTAAATCGAGGAGCGGGGCAACCTTGCCTTGATGTATCAACACTCGATGTTCCGACCTGGCTGACTTAGATGCATCTGATGGGCGGTTTTCCTGCACAACTGAAGAAAAGAAGACGAAAATATGGCTGGCCCCTGTGGGCAGGTTGGAGCAACAATCACCTGTTCTCTGACGTCAGCAGCCAATCAGTCAAAAATATGTTTTGTCAACAAAACAGAGAAGCGTCTACCCGAAGCGGGATGACCAATCAGCGACCTACATGAAAGTTGGTGTACGTGCGGAAGACAGCATGATCCTCCCAAAATGTGGCGTCACCCGGCTTAAAATGAACTATTCGTACCAAAATACCTACGTAGTTAGCTCACTATATAATATGGATGTTTGGAATATATTATTAGACTATTGAACTCGGCCTCGTAGAGGATGAACCTCTGTCAAATTTATTAAATGTAAGACTATTGAACTCGGCACCGTAGAGGATGGACCTCTGCTAAATTTATTAAATATTGTACTTTTTAGACGCCATGATGGATGGACTGTGGATATTATTTTATAACGTCAGGAGACGACTTCTAATATTCTGGACACTGTAAAGGAAAGTTAAAATACTTGGCTAATATTTTTTGTTTAAATTATGGAATTATAACGGTTTAATTTAATTTTGTTATAGTTGAGATAGGCTGATAGTTGTTTATTAGTTGTGGGCATTATTTAAATGCGATTTTCAATCTAAATGTAACTTCAGTTCATGTCGCCACTTAAGGGCTTGTTTCTTAAAGATGTAAGTAATTTTTTATGTTTGCTGTTCTAAATTAACGTAATATTAATTGACATATATTAAATTCATTTATCTTAATTATCTAGACTTTCCGTATTATTCTTGCTTTTGTTGTTGTACATTTAAATTAATTTATTTACAATTCAATATTTTGTGTAACGTAAATTTGTCAAACTTCTAATGCTCATTAACTTAATATAATTGTTAGACTTTGTTTTGTAGTTAAACGATGCCGATTCAAGCAGTCTCGCCTTAGTTTGCATTAGGTTTGAGATGTTAAACTCTCGTGTATATTTTAACGTAATGTTTGTAGTTAAAATATGTATTGTATTACTTGAAGGTACTTTCATTTTGTGTAAAACTTGATATTTAAAGTCGAGATATTTAAATTAAAAGTATGTAAGCTAATGATATAACTTTACTTTGGAAAGGTTAATGTTTTCGTAACGTCTGTAGATAATCAGACGCTCTTCAAGCCATATAAACGCAGTTAAGAAGGAATTGCATGGGGCAGCCAAGTGGAGGATTATTTTAGCCGCATTCTCCCATTAACGAGGTACACCATCCCATGCAGTATAAATCGCACCAAATTAACTGCCTGAGGTGCTCGCAACATTTCTACGTTTCCGATTACTTTAACAGACAATAATTGTCGGTGACGTTAATCAGCCATCTACACAGTTTAATTTGGATTGGAATGATATGGATATGAAGAGATTCTTATGTAACTCTGTCATCCAGGTTACTGAAGGAAAATAATAGTTTTACAGTTGATATATAACAGCCTACAGCTTTACTCGACTCCTATTTGGACTCCTTCACAGCCCCACCCTTTTGTTAGCATCATTACGGGAACGGACCACCATTCAGTCACAACATTCCCCAAGGTGTCAACATCTTTAGAGCACATCCATGTATGACTTCACAGCCAGTGGAGAAGATGACGATGATATCATTAAGATATACTATGAACGAACTAGTATACTGAAACAAATACGACTTCATTTGTCAAAGCTAGTTAGACATTATGCGCCCCTAAAGGATATATGGAGATACGAAGGCATAGAGATTAAGGCAGACCCACCAGTTCTAGTAGTTAACTGGAACACTCAAATTATTTCTACAAAGATCTTCTTGACATCGCAAACAGTCTACCTGGAGAGTATACTACAAAGATACAACTTTGACAATCACATTCTGGACTCTACAATCCACTTAACCTATTTTCACCAGTGTCCATGGTAGGAAAACTTATTTTTCAAAATACTTGGCGCAGAGGAATAGAGTGGGATGAAATTTCCCCAGAAAACATTGGAGTGTGCTGGCGCAGCTGGGCATAAACTCTTTATCATCGTTAATCTCTGCAAATCCACCAAGGAGTAGGGATATCAGGAATAAACAGTTCACACGTTCATATCCTTCACGACGCATCATAAAGGGCATATAGAGCGGTACTATATCTTTGGTTCACATGTGTCTAGGTATCAACCTGATATGCAGTAGGCTAAGAACAGACTTGCACTAATCAAGAAGGTAGCCCTTCGGCGACTTGAACATATCACATCATTGACTATTTTTTTGTCAGGAGACAAACTTGTTAGGAGCCCATCGCGTCTTGAACTATCTCCAGGACCTGAGAGCCTTCATTGGACATACCAGTCCTTCCCTTCTTGGCTCAGATAACGAGCGTGAAGAATCTTTCCGGATTCACTCAGAGACGTAGCGGACGTTTTCATTTCACGAGAAAAGTTTTACGCCTGATAATTCGTCGTGTTTAAAAAAATATGAGAATATTTATAAACCCCTTCTCCCGTTTAGTACTTCAAGTTAACACCTTTTGTTTCTGTCCAGCCTCCAGTCAGATGTCAAACTATTGTCCCGGAGGCAATCAAACCAAGAAGCCTCTCCACCTGGTGTAACCTTGTTACAACGTGACATGGAATAAATATTAACACTCACCAGGCCAGCCCAACTTGACTCGTTCCGACTCCACTACAATACACACCGGAGACTCTCGTCACCCCAACATCCACGCTCGACAGAACCGGGGTTCGTACCTCATCGCTGGCCGTGTGGTTGTGCTCCCACCACCTCTCCTCCCAAGTGGAAGAGAAGCAGTGACCAGCAGTCTACGCTGCGTCGTTCTGCCGCATTGCAGATAAAACTTCCATGGACTATTTTTCAACGTGCAAACGACGCCCATTGGTTCTCGAGATTATTCTCAAATACTCCCCCCCTTCCCTTGTGTTTGTTCCTTGCCCTGAGAACACATGTTTTCACAGAATGTATATAATGGCGTGAGCCCAAAGGAAAGACACACATTACGCTATGGGCTTTCAAAGGTAAATAGCCTAACTTTTGTAGGCTCGACGCTACATTCCAAATTCTTTTTGGCTTTAATCTACAATCTTTCAAAATTCAATTTATATCAACCACTAATGTCTTTTGTAACTATATATTACGTCAGCCCTTAATGCAAGGTTTACTTTATAGATGTTTGGTCTTCTGGTATTTTAGAAATCTTTAATGTCTGAGGATTATTTATATTTGCCGCCTTGTTTCTTGTCAAGGTTGGATAAATGTGGGACCGCGAGTCGGCGGGAAAGTTCATGATTGTATGGACGCCATGTTAGGTGTTAGAGTTAGGTTAGTTCTTTGTATATTTGCTGGTGTCTATCTTTATGTATTAATTAAATGTGGGGCCGCGGGCCACACATGACTCATATTTCTGAGGACATCTTGTTTGCTATTAAAGCGTTTAGGAATCCATACGTATACTTTAAACTTTAGGAAATGCCAAGTTTTAGCACAGTGTGGATGTCATTGTTAAAGTAAGGGACGTGAGCTGTGGTCTCACCCTATGTTACGAATCATGAGTAGGGGTTGTCTCTCTGCTCATGTTGTCGATTGACTATTTTATGTATTATTTGTTATTATGAAACTGGAGACCAATTTGCTAGGGTTTTTTGCTGTTTTCTGAAGACGCCATTTTGAGGGTGTCTGATTGTAAGGAGCCGCCTGTTGTTATTATTGTCGTAAGGCCCTTCAGGCCCCGGCGGTGTCCCTTGTGCCTTGCAGCCCTTCTGATGTGTGGTTTCTCTATTACTCTTAAGTGTCACTCCCCCATTGAGTTGTATCATGTTTTCTTTGACAATAAAATTATAACTCTCTTGTGCTTACCTCTGTCTTGTCATTTATTTTGTGGGAAAATGCTGGGGGTAGGTTACACTGGTATCCAAGAAAGGCTACACTTTGGCAGAGCCCCCTTTATTTCCTGCTCCGCTCATAGATTCTGACATCCCTCCTAGAATACTCCTCTTGCAGACCGGCCGGCTCCTATATGCCTTTCAAATACCCTAAACTCAGTTCCCCAAACACTCCCTCTTCACCTGTAGATTCTAGAAAAAAAATTCCCTATGTTAGATACACAAGGACCGACATATACGTTTAAATAAATATCTTGGCTATAAGTCACCAGATTAGATTTACAAGGACAAATAGTTTAAATAAATGAGCTCTAAGTCATCAGATTAGATCTACAAGGACAGACAGATACGTTTAAATAAATATCTGAGTTCTTAAGTATGTAAGATCCACAAGGATGGACAGATACGTTTAGTAAAATATCTGAATTCTAAGTCTCCATGTTAGATACAAAAGGACAGACATATACAGTACGTTACAATTATGGATATAACTGATACATCTCCTTCTTTTCAGTCCAGTATGATCAGTTGTCAACCCTCATTTCTTCCAGTCAAACGTTATGAAGTGTTAGTTGTCATTTTTTCCAGTACAACATTTAATTATTATTTATCAAATAATTCTATAATTTTACTGTGTTACTGCTGACTTAAAAGTAAGGTCATATTTAAACTAGTTAATGTAACTTATTATCCTTTGAGCTATATTATTTTTAAGTTTTAAGAAAATACAGTAAATATAATTATTTTAGGAGCTGAAACATATTGTAGAAAATACTAAAATTGTAATAATATAATATATTGTTACACTCCACTTTTAAGTACTTACATTGTGTTTCTTCTCTTAATTGAATATAATAAAAAAAGAATAAGTTCTCTGAAAATATTCCGAAGTAATAAAACGTAGCTTACAATAAAAAAAACAAAAAAAAATTAAGGTTTTATATTTGTAAACTTTAGCAATCTTGAAAGTGTTGTGAGAAAACCGTTGACGTAAGTTTCCAGAACAGACTGTGTGCATCCAACACAAGACAGTCAGACATTTTCTTAATCTTTTCCGCCACAAGACAAAATACTTTGACTCAAACTCCTTAAAATATTAAACCACAATATTCACGGTTAAACTGAGTGAGAAAGGATAACTTTAGTATTATAACTTTATTTTAAATGTACCAAAACACTTTTAAGAGTCCTAGGGATTAGAATGGTAGCTTTACTTACTATTTTAATTGAATCTTAAAACTATATAAAATAAAAAAAAATATTTAGTTAATTAAATTTACATTTATATTGAGTTCATTAATTCTACTTAATGGTTTGTTATATGATCATTAATTTATTATTATTTTATTTTATTCTGGATTTTCAAATGTTTACATTTGGGAGGCAGGGAATAGGAAGATTATAAAAATGTGCCAACATTTGCCTAAGAGGAGAGTGTAAATCCAATAGAGGTAAAACTACCCCGATGTGGATATGTTTATTCCAATTTATGCGTGTAAGTTGACAGTATGCTTGAGATACATCCACTTGTTTTTGCCTATGAAATAAAAGTGCCTTTTAAGCTGTTTGTTGACGAACAAATACTACTTGTGGAACAAAAATATTATTCCGTTATAGATCTTTATCACTGTCATGCCTTTATAAATGAATGGTACAAGTTCCACCATTTGAAGATTTTTTGCTATAGTGCTCTAATTATTATTTACTTCAAAATTCACCTGGAAATTGAGTTTTTGTATGGAATTCCTAATAGGTAGGCATCAGTTTATTACTAATACATTTTTATTAAATAAAGGGTTTTAAACTAGGTGTTGCCATTATATAAATAGTTAGGACTCCAACCAAAAGCACTTTTAATATTACTAAAGAGCAACGAATCAGAAACTTTTTGGATAAGCTTATCTTTAGGCTCCACATTTAGGATTACTAAAGAGCAATCAATGGGATATTATCTAGACAAACTCCTAGAATAAGCTCTCTTTTTTAACCTCACTAATGATTATTCAATTTGAGATTTTCTTGGGAAATCTTATAGGGTCAACTCAAACCTTTCTTTGAGTTCTACTAAAAATCCATCAATTGGAAATGTTCTAGAAATACTCTTAATACCAGACCTCACTTTAAGACGTATTACGAAAGAAAGATCTATGAAAGATATTCTTGACAAACTCATAATTGCCAAACCTTCCTCTTAGTACTACTAGCAGAGATTGAGACTTTATTGAATCATTTTTAGTGATAAGCATCCATTTTAGTCTTGCATACAATCTATCAATTCGATGATTTATACACAATTTCTTAGTAACAACCTCGTTTTAAATATTTACTAGGAGTTGCTACTGATGAACTTTTGAGATGAAATCCGAGTAAACTTAGCAGCCTTGCATTAAATACTAAAAACGAGCATTACATTTCTTGACAAACTACAGCCTTAAGTCTGTTATTATATTAATACAATTATTTTTATTATTATATGTTCTGTCTTTCGATAGATCTGTTGTCTAATCCCAATTGAGTTCTCCAGTATGTCATGTCAACTGCTTCATTTTTTAGATCCTGAGACTTAATCGCCTTTGCTTGTTTGTTTGAGATCATCTCTCATTTGCATTTGTGGTTTTCCTAGTCCTCTTTAGCCTTCCAATTTTCCTTCTATATAATTACTCATTAAGCCATTTTTTCCCATATTATGGCCCATTCAACTTCAGGCCCAGTTTACTAGCAGTCTTGACCATTTCTATTTTTGACATTATCTCCCGTGCACACTTCGAGTGTATTACAAATAAACTTCATAAATATCTGAAACCGGACACTTCTTGATAGACTTCTAATATCAGCCCTTATTTTTAATATTATAAAGACTCACTAACTCACTACATGGGTCTTCAACATGAAAGTGTACCACGATAACATTTTTTTTGCAGCCCGCTATATAATAAACAATGTATAATTATTTCAATAAAAAACTATATATATATACATGAACAATTATTAAAATACAATTTTATTTAATTTACGCATTTCACGTTATTTTATAAACTTTTTTTGCTTTTGACGTGAAGAAAAGTATTACGTTTTTATACAAATGTACTTTGAAACGGCAAATGGCAACCTTAGTAGACAAGACAAATTGCGCTGAATTCTGCTATGGAATTAAAAATAAATAAAATAAAAAACAACGAGAAGAGAACACATTTCACGACAAATCAGAAATCTCACCTGTCGGAGATGGGCCTAAGCCATAGTATGAACATAAGTGTATAAGAGTGAGCTGATCTTTTAATATGTATTCAATCCTAATATTGCCGGTACAGTATTGCGGCCTACAAGAGACACAAACCCTGGCCCTAGAACATAAACAATCATGTTAAAGATCCCTATTATAGAGTCTATACTCCTTGATATATCTTTATATACTTCTAGTACCAGGTCAGTTCTAGTACCAATGTAACTTTTAATAATATTAATGAACTATCACTAAGATAAATTCAAGACAAAATCCTAGAAGCAATTCTCGCTTTAGTCGAGTGGTCAATTATAAACTTTGGAATAAACTGCCTAATACATGATCCCACCTATAATATCATAAGCACCTCAGGAACTTCATGTTGGTCGAACGTATTCTCTTGTGTTTCTCAAGAGATATAGTTCAATTCTAAAAAAAGAAAAGTCAAGGTTTAGCACGACACAAAGAAAAGAAAGATGTCCTTTAGGTTGACAAAAGTAAGATGACAAGTAAGGAAGATGAAAAAATAGCTGATGAAAAGTCTTAGAGGGACTCAAGAATAGAGTAGTGAAGCATCACAAGAATATCGACCAAGGTAGGGTTGCTAAGAAATAAATTTTATATCAAGTAGATGGCCTATCCCATTGACAAATATACCACTATCGGGGCGGTAAAATATTTGTCAACACTACAATTTAAGGACATCACCTATTTAAAGGTAAATATATCTAAACTGTGGTATTTTAGGTATTTCTAATAGGAATGGTGGTTTAGAAGCCTTAACACCACTAAAACAATCCTTAATCGGGATACCTCAAACTTTTCAATTGTGATTCTGTTAAAAACTTCCTTATTTGTTTGAGCAAGTCTAGATCTATGTTACTGAACATTTAATTCGATCACATTTGTGCGACCTTTTGTGGGAAACGTCGTTGAAAATAGTCTAATTTCGTCTTCCTATACTTTTAAAAAAATTATAAAACTTGAAAAATAATAATAATAATGTCAACCAATACCTTTCGCCTTCATTTTGGGGTGAACCATATATCGAAATAACGAACCACTTCTTAAATAACGCAGAATTTATGGACACCTGCTTCAAGTCACATTGGCACCCTTAAACTTATTTTATAATATTTATTTATAAAGGTGATGGATAATTTTCAACTTTACTAAGATATATATATGTATATTTATATAAATCTATTATTAATCAAAATACAATTATCAGAGCTATTAATAAAGTCTATATTAATTTCTTTAGAATGTTTATTTTACAAATTTACATAAAATATACAATATTCTTATATCGAAAAAAAAAAGTATTAAAGATTTGGACAAACACACAATTCTACTGTTCTCGGTAGAGAAAACAATTGTTTTTGACATAATTACGCACGTATGTTATATTACTGCGTTTTGTATGTTTCTTTGGATGGATACATGTATAAATACTTTTATTTGTGTGTTCAGAACATATGTTTTGTTGTATTACATAATTTACCATTATCTAGGGTTTTAATTATATATCTAGCTGTGTGGGTATGAATATATGTATGTACATTTATATTATATATTATTTTGTTTTTACTAAAATATAAATTGATTATTTTTAATAATTATTATATACGTAAAATATGAACGGTTTTGAAGTGCTTGTTGTCCTACTACGCATCTATTGTATCCGTATGTACTCACTAATGAGGTGTGGATAAATAGTGTATAAATTAAAGGTATGTATCATCATTTTATTGTAAGGGTGTCGTCGCCCTGTGATGATGATGTGTAGTCACGTCCGTCTTTATAAAAGGTCTAGAACAAGGATTCTTAACTTTTTTTGTTCAAGACCCAAAATCAACAGACAATTAACTTGGCGATCCATTGGTCTCTTTTGAAGTTGAACAGTGGTATTGTAATAGTTTAAATGAGTGTGGCAATTATTTATAATTATGTAAAAGCTGTAATATTTTCTAATAAGTAATTATAAAATGCAATCAGAATGTAATAATATAATTAAGAAAATATTACCAGTATTGAATTTAATAAATTAAATACAGTAATGCATGGTAACCACAATAATTGTTATTTATTATTATGATATTAGGTAGGCCTAATATAGAGATGGGAAACAGTGATTTTACTATATAGACCTAAGTGAATACAGTGACTGTGATTTTAAAATATCGGTGATTTATACCAGTGATTTTTTTTTTACTGTGACGTGTATTCACAGTGTTTAGAAGGACCGATATTTTTTCACTATCCAACAACGGTCAAAGTTAGTATTTAGCTGCTGTCCAAGTAGGCGAGTACAATCGAGTATGGAGTATGGAGTATGGAGTATTTATGAGTATTGAGTATTGGTTGGGTATTTAGTATTTACTCGAATAGTCCCATGAGTATCGGTTGGAAGGAAACTACTTACTCGGGTGTTTGGCGGCTTGCAATGGAATTCGATACTTAGAGGCCTAACATGAACTCTTCCTGCCGGCATTGGCAATCAACATAAAGCTACCTAATCTTCAGGTCTCATCTGGGTTTCATGTTGCCTGACTAATGTACAATCAATACAGTAGAAAAGTATGCGTTTTAAGATGTTTCATATAGTTGATATAAAGATAAAGCAAAAAATGTCATTTAATATCTTATAGTGAAATGTTATGTAATTTGGCCAAAATTAGTGGTCCAACAAACATTATGTTAAAATTGAATACCAATATTAAAACTTATTTGACGGACTATGAGAAACTCTTGTAATTGTGTAATTTATTTAGTGATCTGTTTTACTACAATTAAAATTTATGTGACATTAAAAACGAACCTAATAAAATGGCGACTAGTTAAGAAAATGTTGTTTGGAATGCAGGTCATATATTATATTATTGTAGTGTTATTTTATTGTAAATACCGTAAATATAATAGTAGGTGAACTATACATATATTAGAAACAAATAAACTTTAGATTAGACTATAGGATGATTAGGATCATCAACGCATAGTAAATATTAAGGTTTATTTATATATTTTCTATTTTGTTACTTATTTTAATTTATTAGTAGCGATTTTAGGGATAGGATCACCGAAAAATCAAAAAGTTTTTATTTTATTGCTAGGTAAGCGAGCTTTTCGATTTGGTTCTTAACAACAAATATTTTGTATTGAAAACGCATATGAATAAAACATTTAAAACATTAAAGTAATTTTTACGTAATAATCTGATACAGTTTTTGAAAAAGGAGATCTATGAGATCAAGTGTTTTAAATAGAAATAACACGTAAAACATAACAGTCAATAAGGTCGATTCATAATTACCTGGTATGAAATAAAAGATAAAAGAGTAACAAGGGCCGCGAAGCGAGTATTAACTCGAGTGTCTAGAAGAAGCAATACTAGCTCCGTAGCTCGAGTAACTGTTGCCATCCGATGCGAGTATGGCGTATCTCCGATCACCGATATCTCAATCACCGATACTTTTGATATAGAGTCACTGAGAGTAGCGGTGATCATATAGTATCGGTGAAAAAATCACAGTCAGTGATTTACCGCATATCTCAAGCCTACGCCCTATTGGGAAGGGATGAATATAAACATATTTTGTAACAAATAATATGTAATAATAATTGAAAATTCAAACCTTTTACAAAACAAAATTTCAAAGATAATTATTTACATTAGTTCACTGAGATTCTTGGCCTTGTAATGTTGCTGAAAGTTCTTCAAATCGTTGTCGTGTCTTTGAAAGGATGTATATCAAGTCATGCCCTGGTTGTAGTCTGCTTCTAATTTTAGTTTTAATGATAAAGAGTGTAGAAAAGCAAGCTTAACATAGGTAGACAGTCGTAAACGAAAGTAACACTTTCATAACTTCGTTCCCTAGAAAAGATTTTTTTTTCAAAGTTTTATCCAAAACAAATATTGTGACTAAGTTTATTTTTGGATATTGTGACACAAAGCTTCATCAATTTTAACTTCAATGAGCTCTTCCATGGAGACCTGCAATGTTTGAAAAATGTTCAAGCAAGTCTTCACCATCATTGTCAAATGGACTGCGCACCCAATTGTATTAAGCCATAGCTTCTGAAATGTAGCGGTCGAACTCAAGATTTAATTTCTGCAGATGCCCAATTATTAAATTTTTAACCTCTTCCAGGTCAGTAGTTTCGTCTTCCAAGAGCAGGTTTAAAGTCGGGAAAGAAGCCAACTTATTTTCTTCTGTTTTCTTTTCCACAGTTACAATGATGCTTTGAAGGCTGCCAATCTCTCTCTTTGTAAATGACTGTGATCGTAACCTTGCATTGAGGTGTTCAACTTATTAAGTTTCATAAATATATCTGAAAGATAGGCTAAATTCAATATCCGCCTTTCATTAGAGAACCGGGAAGTCAAAGGATGATTCTTTTCTGACAAAAATATTTCACTCTCCAGAATACAACTCTTTGAAGTAGGTCTTAATTTCCTTGAGACAGCCACCTGACCTCAAAATGATACACCGAATGGGTGTACTCAGAGACCATTTCTAAGCACATCTGGCCAGTTATCCTTTTGTTGTTAAATGACCTTGATCATTTCAAATAGATGATATGAACAACCTCTTTCATAACAATATCCAAATCCTCCGACGGCCTCTTAGAAACAAGATTCTCCATATGAAGAAGTCAATGAAACACTTTTGTCTTACTTTTACTTTTGTGGATTAATTTCCTTTACTCTTGCACAGAAGCCCTGGCGTGCCCCAAGCATTGCTTGCGCACCGTCAGTACAAATGCTGTGACATCGATTCCAAGACAAACCTTCTTCTTTAAAAAATGAGTTCATTAAAAATGTCTTCTCCTGTAGTAGATGTGATAAGTGGACGTCAAAAAATAATATCCTTCCACTTTGGTAAGTCCAGCATAGCGTATATAGGCTATGATTTGAGCGACGTCACTTATATCAGTTGTTTCACCCAGTTGTAGACTAAACTGCCCACTAGTTTTAATGGCTGAACTCACTTGTTTTTTTAATATTAATCGATACATCATGGATAAGTTTACAAATAGTATCATTTGACAGTAGTATTTGTTCATTTTTTTTTACTTATTCATCATCACAGGTCATGCGAACCATGTCTATTGCTGCTGGTTTTACCAAATCCTCTCCAATTGTGTGTAGTATTTCTTCTGTTTTGCAATACGTTAAGCAACATGGTAAGAAGCAAGAGTGGATTGTTGGACAAAATAAATACCCTTTGTTCTAGTGTCGATACGTTGTCGCTTAAGCTTCTTCTGTTCCTTTTTTAGTAACTAAAATACTATGCTTAGTTTCAAGGTGCCTTTTTGTGTTCTGCTTTAGTGACGCATTGCTGAGTACTTCATCACAGACGACACACTGTGGCTTTATTATTCCTCGATCCATGAGAAATGTGAAACTCACCTTAAAGAAGTCGACTTTATACTGACGGCTTATATTTGGGTGATATATAAGTAACAAACATCTGTTTGGTACCCTAATAACTAAAAGTTCAACAATGACAAAAATCACATATCAAAACCACAGCAGTTTAATTTTGCACACACTAGCAAGACGCACAACGATGACGGACTGTGTTTATTACTACAGAGTAGGTATACAACTGGAATGAATACTAAAGTTCCAAGCCATGGAGTCATCGTATTGGTGAGAAGTGAGCGAGTCTACTGGTGGCGGGGAGGATCAATGTATCGATGAACTTCTTCCCTGTTTACTAAAAACAATTGCTACCAGTACTATTCACTCTGAATATATTATAGTGTTTTTATTATTGTTTGTAAAATCGTGGTTCTGAAATGATTACAATTTCAAATTAAGTGCTTTAGTTGACATTATTTTAAAATCTACCCATCCCGGAAGCAATGGTGACCCACGTTTGGGTCGCGGCCCATAGGTTAAGAACCCCTGGTCTAGACAACTCGTTCAGCCCTCTAATGATTCCTGTGACCTCTCTAGAAAGCACTACGTTTACATGTAATATATTCTGGATGCGTGGGTATTTCTCCATGGTGTAGGTGTGTTGAAAGGTTGTAACCAGTAGTGGGTTTGAGTGAAAGGGAGAGGGGATACTTGTTTTGGGTGGTGGAATACGTCTAGGAACTTGCGAGTGATGGACAACACGTGAAGGGGAATACGGATGTGTTGTGAGGGGCATGGAAGTTTTGGGGGAAGTGAAATATTTAGGTGATCCTGGTGGGAGGCTAGGAGTTGGGTTCTTTAGGGTGAAAGATGTGACTGAGGTGGCTTGTGAAGCATGAATGAAGATTAAAGGTTTTAAACATCAACATGTGGTATTAAAATTAAGCACCTCTCTGATTACGTCATAGCTCGTGACCATGATTACACCTTGAAATATTATGTTTAGTACCGCGTCTTACTACCCATTTGAGTTATTCACCTATGTACTATTTACACTAATATGTTAGGAATTAGGAAAGCTATATTTATAGGGAGTGAGACCACATTTTCGTGAAGGGTTGTTAAAAAAACACCCTCAGTACACCCGACAGAGATCCGAAACTCGATATTCCAATCATTGGCAGTCTAGTCTAGTCTAGAGTAGCGCATTAGACCATGTGAAGACAGAAACGGGTCATGACAGATTGAGAGTGGTCTAGACTCTAGACTGTGGGTTATCTTGACAGATAGAACTATGACTCCACATGTATACTAGTATATTTATGTATTTAATTTTTATCCATCCCGACATCTAGAGGGTAGTTCGGGACCTAGATCTACTTACATGTTTTTGTCTACGTCATATATTATACCATATCTAATTTTTAAACAATAGTTAAATTATGTAATTCGCACCTAATATAACTGTCCTTATAATCCTGCTATATAGTTTTTGTCTTAATAGTTGGTCCACCCCGGGTATTTTACTTCCCCAGTACTCTCCATCACTGGCTGTCCGGCCGACCTGGGTATTTTACGTCCCCAGTACTCTCCATCACTGGCTGTCCGGCCGACCTCTGGAACCTCTGGAATCAGCGAAAGCTCCAGTGGGGGTGAGCACCCCCTCTATCCACCACCTGGGGAGGTGCCCTGTCAGAGATTTCGTTCCGCCTACTTCCAGCCTAAGCCACCACCTGTATGGACCTAAAACTAACTTAGCCTAAATATAAATAAAAGAAAACAAATACTAAAAACTAACTTAACCTAATTTACAAGTTCTTTTCTTCTCGGCGGCTGCAGAATCTTCTAATGTTATTCTTGGTCGCAGCTTCTGAACTGAAAGCAGCCGTCTGAACGACCGGTTGACGGATAAATAAATAAATAAATAAATAAAATGTCCTTGTATTAGGTAGTAGTAATGCTTTGACTCACCATTATAAAATAGAGTATTGATGTTTAACTAACCTCAAAACCGTTTCCATGGCATGATTATGACAGGGATCAAACATGTTATCTTCCAAGAAATTGTTACTACTGAGAAAAGGTGGACAGATATATGCATTATAGTGACACATTGTTGTCCTACAGGTTATACAATTTATAATTTAGAGAATTATGTGTAAACAACAAATACATTTACTAAACGTAAAAAACAGATATAACAAAATTAAGGTTTACAATGATGTTACGGGTTATACTTTGAATTTTAGTGCAGACAATAAGACTTTGTGAATATGATTATTCTGCTGTAGCTACCAGGGCTGTGTAGGAGCCGGGCTACTGGATGAATGGTTCTAAGGAAGAAAATAATCAAGTAGTAAATAACAAAATATAGAACAAGATATTTATAAATATATAACTTTAAATCAGTTAAGCCAGTCTGGGTTGTAAATAAACTCTTTAAAACATTTTGTATGATGATGAACAATATAAAAGTTCCTTGATTATAGTGGTTGATGGCTAATAAGCAGGTGTCAATAAAATATCACTATGGCTGGTCTCTTTCCCTTACGGTACTGCTAGCTCATTCTATAGTACACACAAATCTAGTTGCAATTAAACTAAGAGTAACACTAACACAATAGGAGCCCAAAAACCGGGCAAAGAAAAAGGGTATTATTTGCGTGAACCCCACTATGACTCTATAGCAGTTCCCTGGTTTGCGTACCGAAGCTAATACCGCACGAGAAGCGTGACTTCTTAGCCATCACAAAATAAAGAATTCCACCAACTCAACTGAGATATGGAATACAATACAGACAACCTGGTTCTAGCCATCTAAAAATTAAACAGGTGTACATGACGTTCACGGCGTCATGAGAAAAATTGGGTAAAATTAGACTAATGGAACTTATGGAAGTTTATCAAGTCTCTAACTAAGACATTACTGTATTCCAAGTCCAAGGCTCGTAACGTAAAGACTGTATGGTGAATATAAAGAGCAACATAGTCTCTAGGACTGATGTATAATACATGAAACTAGTAATTATTAGGCTTGTCCCTCATTCTGGAGGACACAATATTGAAACAACAAAATAAACCTTTAAATTAGGAAGTCAACAAGACTTGCAGTTGATCAATGGTCAATTCGACATCTCTCAAACAAATGAAAATCATCTCCGACTATATACAGAATATTACAAGGAGAAAATAGGCATTGCCTATTTTTACTACAAAAACTCGTTTGATTATTTGATGGTACTTAATTGAACGAAGTCCGTGGTCCCATCCATGGCTGCGGTGGATCCGACGGCTCCAATTTGACGGTTTTAATCGAAAGTCCGTTGTCCTGTCCAAGGCAGCGGCGTATCCGACGGCCCAAATTTCATGGTCGTCGTGTTCCTTGATGCGGCATGGTGCAGAAGTTCTTCCTTCAACGCTGGGTTTCAGTAAATTGGCTGTAATGTGGATCTGGCTGGGGGTTTTTATATAGTGTTAAATCTGATACGAACAGAACAAAGCAAAAGAGTGATAAAAACAGGAATATAGAAAGGAGAAATACGGATGAAGGTGGAGGAAAAAAGGAATGAACCAGAGACTGAAACTTGTAAAACGTGTTTCGTAGTCTCGCCACCAGTCTTCTCTGCCTTCTCTGTAGGTCAGTGGGTTGATTTTGATACACACTTAATTTGTTCGTCTGCTGTAGTTACGATAGTAGATGTGGCCGCCATAATTGAATAGTTATATATTTCACATGTGTGACAAGTGAATCCAAAGATATCTTGAAATGGTGAGTAGACACCAAAGCATCTCATATTTAAATATATTTGTTTTAATTATGTTATTCAGGATCAGTAATTATTTTTATGAGAATTTGTGATATAGATATACTTTACTATATTTTCTTGTAGACAGAATGGAAAGCGTACGTAAATTTATCCGACATCATCCAATATAAAAGGGTATGCATTAACGTATTTTATTCATAAATATGATAATATTAATCCTCTTCTTTGATAACTGCTACAGTATTTATCAAAAAACAATATTTTTAACAAACACGTGTTTCACTTTGGGGAGATACGTTATTTTATTCGACTGCATCTACTCAGAGAAAATAAACTTTGAGGTAGGTTACTCAATTAAATATGTTAATATGTTTTTTTCTTCTTTTGTAAATTATTAAAATATTGATATTTAATTGTAGCTGTCCAATCTGTCTGATTGACATGCTACAATAGATGTAAAATTAGGGAAGTTAATTCATATCAACTCCAGAGTCCTTTGTTACAACATTATACTTCTGTAAAATTCATGACTATGATATGATATCACTCGTTCATGTATAGGGAACAAATTAATCTGCTACATTTTAGTGACTCGAATTATTGATCACTGCATGGTTCTGAATGTTTCAGATATGAAACATGGTTCCAAAGCAACATTTCTGGGACCAATAAGAGACTATCCTATATTGATATATAATTCTGATTGGCCATAGTGAATTTGAATATCGATCCGTACACATGATCAAACATCATAACTTTGATCAATGAGGGACGACCTATTATCATGTAAGGATGATGGATAGTTCTGATCAAGCAACATGACTTTGACCGACAAAGGACGGTCCTATGTAAATGCATAGTTCTGATAGGCCATCATTGCTTTAACCAATGAGGGATTATCCTATGCTGATGAATAGCCCTGGTAGAATGGTCTTATACATGTTCCTGAACTCAGCTCATGGGACAAAGGTAAAACTTAACAGATGCTTTCATGTAGTGGGAGTGGGAATAACCATCAACATTTCGGTGGCTAAATAAATGCAGTAAAGTTGATGGGGGTTAAGTTCTGTAATGACCCAATGGCACGGGATTGTATCATTTCCTCCTAAACAGGGCTACGTGGCTGGTACCGGGTGGCAGTGATATCAGGATAGACTTAAGGTACAGAGAAAATAATCCTCAAGATGGCTCAAGGTCAAACACTTATGAGCGATATCTTATGAAGTGGTAGTTCAGCCGTTGTGCTGTGGTGTGCATAGGAAAAAGGAAAACTTCAATACTTATATTTTCCTGAAAACCATTTTTTTTTTCAAGGTAGAAAAACCAATGATAGATCTTTTTGGGGTAAAAGTTATAGAGGTAAACTAGTCCCCATTTCGGATCTCCAACTCATTATTTTGTTATGATAGAGAGTATTGATGTTTAACTCAACCTCAAAATAATTTCCGTGGCACGATTATGACAGGGATGAAATCAATTATCTTCCGAAAACTCATTTGTACTGAGATAAGGTGGACAGATATATGCATTATAGATGCAAGATTAGGGAAGTTAATCCATATCAAGTCCAGAGTTCCTCTGATAACGATGATGTACGACATATACATCGTGTATATGATAAGATGGTCCTTGTTAAGGTATTAAGCACAAAGTATAATCTGCCACATTTTAATTGTTTTAGGGCAAGTGATCAACAAAGAACAATCATCAAATAAATCTTTCCCTTTAAACATAAGAACATCGAATACAAGGACGATAATAAGGTCTCGAAACTGGAAGATTTGAAGATGGAAATAGAAAGGTGTTGTGTGATCATTTCGGGTTTAAGTGAAGTCCAGTGGAAAGACCAAGGTTAAACATTATCTGAAAATTACATAAAAGTTGTGTCAGTTATGATGAAAAGTGAAGTGGTGAAAAGTTTTACTAGAATGCTGTGTTATGGTGATAGATGGATGTTTGTGAAATTAAATGCTGAACCATTGGATATTTTTACAGTACATGTGTACATGTCAACAACAGGCAACGATGATGCCATGGAGGACAAAATATATTATGCAATTGAAGTAATTTTTCTACATCAGGGAAGAGGGAAGTTTAACACTATCATCATGGGCGATTGAAACAATATGACCGGAGAACGACTGGAGAAGAAGATCACGGGGCCAGATGAACCGAGGAAGAGAAACAATGGAGGGAAGATGCCCATCTAATTCTACAAGTGGAATTATATGGAAGTAACAAACACCAGTTTCAAGAAACGGAAGACCAAATTATATATTTGGATGAGCCCAGGAGACACCAGCACGTACCCTCTAGACTATATCCTTGTCAAATAGTGATACAAGAATGGAGAGAAGGATGGGAAGATAAGGCCAAGCACCGACATAGTTTCGTAGCACGACCTGCTGGTGTCGTACAGTGAAACCAGACTGAGGTGGATCAGGAAGACGAGCAAGGGAAAAGTGAGGTGGGACAGAAATGTGCCAAAAAGATCCACTAGAGTTAGGCAGAGGAGTATATGGAAGTGGTGCATACCCTTCAACGACAAGAACATGGAGTGAGAATCTACCCAATGGTCCATAGAGTAACACCTGAGATTGGCGCTTATCCTAGTTTGACTAAAGGAATTCAAAGAGTATGCTAGAATTTTTTTTGCGCTTATGATCTATCTTTTCTCCACTCTTCCTTCGAATAAAAAAATACTCCATGCATAAAAAAAAGCTAAGTTTAACTGTTAAAGTGGGTTAATATTTACAAACATAATATATATAATCATATCAAATCCATCTTACATATAGATTATGATATACATAATACACCTCTCATATTTATATGGTTGAGAGACTTTGCAAACAATGGTGTTGCCGTTCTTATTGAATATATATAATATTCTACCTTGATTTATTCCCGTTTCCCATGATATTCGCTTCCTGAGTGGGATAGAAAGGCCGATCAGGGTGACTCAGTTCACACAGTGGTTTAACACTGCGTCGCTAAGGGTAGGACGGTTGAAGAAAAGGTGAATTATGGTCATGTGCTTGAAGGGTTGTGATAACCTGAGAATGACGGATTAGAAGGATAATAACATCATTGGGAGAGGAATCGCGATCAGCTGACAAAGCCAGCATGATTACTGAATATAATTGAACAATATACTTTTAAGCATGGCTTAGATCATTGATAAAAGGTCGTTCAGGTATTATACATAGCTTTGACTAATCTAATATCATGTCTGTCTAAAATCAAGTCCAAAGATGATGTAAGGTTCAGATAGATGACTACTTATTATCTAAATTACAATGTTGGATTAGAGTATTGATCAAAATGAAACGTAGTTATCGTGTATGGGTTTAAATATTGGTCAATTAATGATGTTTAAGTATAATGCTGAGCACGGGCTAGTGGTCAAATACCAATTATGCAGTTTTTTTTATCAAGGACAGAATGTCTCCCATAATTGATGAATAAGGAATCATGTATGGTTATGAGTAATTATCGAATTATGTCAAAGTATAGTGAGGGTCTGTGATTAATGGTCAATTTTTGGCTAAGCATATGAGGGTTTGATCAGAGACCATATGTCCTCCATTAACGGTGTGTGACTTTATTCGATGCTTATATGAGATGTATAGCTCTGAACAGTGAAAACATTATTTCTGAGTATAATGCAGAGTAGAATCAATGGTAAAATATTGTTCAAATGTGAAACATGGGTTTGAGCAATCATCAAGTATAAGGATGGCTATGATCACGTCTAAGTATGATTTAGATCAGATTCAGTTTAAGCATGATGCAGATATCCAATCAAGTTAAAGTATGATGCATCGTTCAGATCAATGATCTAATGTTTAAATATGATGTTGACTTCTGGTTAATAATCAAATATTGTTTGAATAGTAGATCAATCGTAAAATATAATGTAAGTATCGTGCACAGCTATCAACAAGTCTATGTCTAATGTAGATCTCTGAAAAATGATCATATATTGTTTAAGTATAATGTAGAGTTCTAGTAGATTATCAAACTCTGCATATGTATAATGTATTTATCAGATAGATGATCAAATTGTGCGTAAGCCTCTGAGAAATAAGTAAGTATTTCAAGTATGTGATATTGACCTATGTATGAATATAAATTATTGCTCAAGCATAATGGATAGCTATGATTAATCAAGTATGACGCTTGACTCTGATAAATGGTTGAATTAAATCTATGTGATTATTCTTATCAATTATTAAATGGTGTGAAATATCTGATACATGACCAATGGACCATTAATCGATATACAAAGATATGGATTATTGATCAATTCTAAGTATGATATAAAGTTCAGATAGATGATCAAATATTGTTTAAATATAATGTAAAGTTCCAATTTAGGGTAAAATATTGTTTAAGTATGAAGCATTGCATCGATCAACAATAAAATATTGTGTGATTATCATGTAAGGCTATGATAAAGACTATATATGATATAGAGATATGATTAATGATACAATGTTGTTTAAGTATGATGTGATGTTCTGATAAATGATTAAACATTACATATGTATAGAGTATTATTCAAGATTGACGTTCATTATATCGAGTTTCATTTGTAAGTGTTCTAGGGCAAGGGATAAGCGGTCACAATAAGGTGGTCAGAAAAGTTTAGGTCTGGGATATGGTCAGATATAACAATTTAGCAGTCAATGATGCAATCTATGAAGAGCTGTGGGTGATTGACTCACAGTGGAGGAATAACGGACTTAATGCTAGCTAGGTTGATTCTTGGTGTGCCTACTAGCTTAATACACACAGAACATCAATTAGATGCATATGTAATGTTTATCACGGGATAATAAAGACTTCCAGCTCTTTTGATAGTAGTTTTAATTTAATACACAATTCCCAGACTTTGATTTTATTATGTAAATAAGCACAGGAATAATAGGGTATTAGGAAACAAATCCTCACAATACTTATGATGTGGGAATGACTTCAATATCAAGCATTATTGCCAAAAGTTTGAACTAAATACAAGAGTTAAACCTCTTGGAACGATTACTTTTGAAGTGAAAATCATAGATGCTTTGTGTCCAGTTGATACAAGATGGTATTTAAAAGAATTTAATTTATTAAGAAACCACAAAATCCATTCCAAGAAAACTTTGAGTATAATATTTATCCATATTCATTATATATTTTTTAGATAAGATAATAATGCGCAAAACAAAGATCTCTTTATTATGCCTTTGTGTCACTTTCTGAAAGTGACATGATGTCTTAATGTCATGTTCTGAAAGTGAAAGTGTTGAGAATACTATTTATATTGATGATTAAGGATTCTTGATACACAGAGTTGTTTGGCACCTGCGAGAGATCTTTGGAACCATTCTAGATAGATACATTGATTTCATAAAGAACGATTACAAGGAAAATGCCATAACTGTCTTTGATGGATATTCTGAAATTGTAATCGAAAAAGTACCAAAGCTGCTGAACGTGCACTTTGACTAACATACTCCCCTTCAGAGATCATATTTGATGAAACCATGTCTTAAACAAGTAAAATCAAGTATCATTCAAAACTAGAGGAACTAGAGCTGGCTTACAAAAATGCTGAAATATAATTTAAATATATTTTTAATTTAAAACAGGCTGATGAAGATACAGACACATCATTTGTTAACACTACTATTGAATCATTCTCTTAAAATGAATCGGTGACTATCGTAATGGAATATGTTGAACTTTTAGCTATCCCCACTCTCTTAGTTGGGTCAAAAACACGCACACACATCGTAAAACATTTAAAAGGAAACATTGAAAATAATGTTTAAGCAACAAGATCAATGAAATTAAGCTCAACTGTCAAGAAGAACATCCTTTTTATACATGCGTTCAGTGGGACTGATAATACTACTTCGTTTTCACAGCAGGGTGAGATGAAGACTATTATGAAAAAGTGCATAACTACAAGAAGCTTCTTCTGTTTTTAACGATGTTGCTACTGCACCTGTGAAGATTTCTGAGGCCAGGAAGAGAATTTGTTCCTCAATATCACTATGGCACCGAGTTTGGATACTTCCGAGATTTTAGATACCAGCACCACCTCCATAAATGGATGTACATGAATTGCCACCGATGGAGTGGGGTTGGAAAATCACCAAGAATGGATTTGTTCCTTTTACAACAAATAGAGAACCTGCATCTACAGAGCTTCTTCTCCACTTCAAATCATGTAAATACTTTAAAGGTTGCAAAAAGATTATTTGGAGCTTTAGGAAAGCTGGATTAAATGATTCAGGGATTTACGAACACTTCAATGTATTGCCGAGCTTGAATTCTGACAATGTTCTACAAGAGGAAAACTGTTATGATCCTGTTGATAAGCAACCATAAGAATTCTTCTCTGTAGCAGATAAAGGATAGAAACATAAGCAACTTTTTTATCTTCACAGAAATAAAATAATACTAAAAGAGAGTAGTCTATGTTCATTTGTTTTATATGAAGTACTACAAGGTTATTCAACCATACTTACCTAAGATGTTTAGAACCAATTATTTAAAAGGATATACGAATTTACGTTGCCACAAAAAATCCTTGAGTTTCGATGATATAAAATTGAGTTGGCAAGAGTTGTGAAGCTACTCGCACCTCTAGAGCCTGAATGAGGCAGATTAGAATAGAAGTACATAGAGCCCTTTATGCATATAATTTTATATATATTACATTTTATATTACGTGTTTTGCTCTAAACTAGTTTAACGAGTTTAATAGGGAATATCTTTACAAAGACCTTATTTTTTATGCAATTTTTACAAAATGGTGGCCAAATCCGGGTTGGTAGAGAGATGCAAAGTTAATATGTTGTTAAAGACTCTTTTAGGAAGACAATGAAATCTATTACAGCTTTCTTTAGTTATTTTCTTTATTGTAACCCCCTTATTGATTATTCTACATTTGGATCCTCTGTGACGAAAACACTTTGTAAGGATGCAGGGCCAAAAATATAATAGATACAGTTATTTTCGCCAAGTCACATTGAGAAGAATGCTAAACTGAATATCATCTCCAAAGGAACTGTAGGTATTTTCAAGGAACACTTTATCTTCGCTCTCTCAGTTAACTGTTGCCAAATCTACCAGTTTTCAGTTATGTTGGAAGATGGTGTGCTGGCGTGAGAAGAAGATATCGGAAATATCATTGAAAGCAATGTCAACATTTTTCGTATATTTTTTACTTCAATAAAACAAGAGATGGGCCACGTTATTTTCCTCTAGTAACCATACAGGACCCCAGAGATGATATTAATTGTAATTGTTGTCTGAAGAGGGAGGATTATGTTAGTTAGTCGTTGTCGATAAATACTATTATTATTATACCAGCATTACACTCTAACAAATAGTATAGCTCACTAACAAAGGGAGGATTATTAATACTCACAAAACAGAAAAGAGGACATTGAACTTTTACCAGGGCCAGTGCATGGTTTTCATGCGCTCTAGGCGAAGATTAAAATTTGCGCCCCAGTTGTATTCCGTTTAATATATAAATAACTGCACGACGCAAAATAATAATAACGTGCCATTATACCATGCGAAAAAAATAAGGCTAATAAAAATTAATATATATTACATAATAAGTGGTGTCCCCTAATCACCCACACTTATCACCTTAATCTTTGTGTGCAATCATATTATCCTTACGTCCCTTTTTTTCTCTCTTAAAAACTCAGGAAACTTTTTATTAAATAAATAATTCAATGATAAAGTGACCCGAATGACTTAAAAATATAAAAAAATATTATGCTAAAAACTATCTTTTTGAAAATATTTCCTTAATATTTAGTGTGATTTCTTTATCTATATAATATATAAAACTTATTTTAAATATATATTTTTTAAACTAAGAAGTTACACTTTGTTGGAATGTACTCCTATGAACTTTGAGCTCTAGCTGGCCATATTGATTCGTATAATGGACCCTTGTATTGAAACCACAAAATACTGGAAACAATTTTTTTTTTGTATGACTACAGCCTGGACGTTGATATAAAATTATTGCAGAAAATTGAGTTTGCCAGCTATGTCTCGCGAGCCACGAGTTTATAAAACCTGTAATATACTGAGGCTGACTTCAATGAAAATCGTCTCTCTGAGTCTAACCGCCTACGGCCATCATTATCTCGATTGTTCCATTTCCTGAACAGTCCTCATTTAGAAGTTTCGGCAAGTCGACAATTCAAATTCAAGTATTTTCTTTGAGGCATCGAGGTTGTGCTCACGTGATAATAACGGAAGGGGGGGAAATGTGATCAAAGTGTTCAATCAACAGAATGCCATATCGCATAGAAGGAAGGGAGGAATAGCTGTGAATATTGTATCTAAGCATCATAGTGCCATCTCATATAGAGTGAGTGGAGGTAGCAGCTGTGAATATTGTATCCAAGTTATCATAGTGCCATCTCATATAGAGTGAATGCAGGTAGCAACTGTTAATATTGTATCCATGTATCATAGTGCCATCTCATATAGAGGGAATGGAGGAAGCAACTGTTAATATTCTATCCAAGTATCATAGTGCCATCTCATATAGAGTGAATGGAGGTAGCAGCTGTGAATATTGTATCCAAATATCATAGTGCCATCTCATATAGAGTGAATGGAGGAAGCAACTGTTAATATTGTATCCAAGTATCATAGTGCCATCTTATATTGAGTGAATGGAAGAAGCAACTGTTAATATTGTATCCATGAATAATAGTGCCATCTCACATAGAAATAAGGGAGGAGTAAGTGTCAATATTGTATCCATGAACCATAATGCCATCTCATACGTAGATAAGGAAGGAGAGATCTGTAAATATAGTACCCATGTAGCTAACCTGATACATGTCAACAAGCTGACCGGACCATTACAATTCCATGTTTTATTCTAAGAAATGTCGTGGCTCTTTCAAGTTCTGAAATACCTCTCATCCCAAGGCGTCTACAATTTCCGGCAACGTTAGCATTCTAAATCCCTTTTAACACGTCTCAATGATGAATTCTAGAGATAGTAGGCACATATATGTAGAACCCTTTTTTCATTCCCTACAGAGATCACAACATATGAACGTAAAACTTAAAAAAGATATCAATGGTTCTAATAAAGGTGCATGGCATTGCAACAATAACACAATGTTTACAACATATTTTGTACCAGCTACTGTTTTTATCCCTGTTTGCGACAGTTTGGTTGTAATATTGATCAGCCTAATAAAACCAAATTTTCAATTGATTGATATATGCAAGGTAGGTCCTCGTTCAAAAAACACTATCTTTCTGTTGGTTATTACGTAAGAGTGGATAAGATGAGAGTGAACTAAATTAATTCTATTTTGATTAAATAAAAATATATCGAAAAAATAATCTAGAATCTAGCTTCATTAGGTTTGTCCCTTGGTTTATTCTATACTTATACAATGTTTTCAATTTCTGGAGAGTATATAAAATCACACACACTTTAGAAAAAAAAATAAAAATATATATATATATATATGGTTACAGAATCGATAAATAGTTAATGGATTTTGAGGTCTGTCTAAAAAATTGCAATTTCATAGGTTTTCCCGGCTTAAAGATTTTCTCGACTTTGGGTTTTGGGGACATCCCGATCCCCTGTTTGGGGACCCAATGGTGTATTTGGTCTTCAAGTATTACAGTACCCTTTTTGGTTAAGGGACAACATTTAAACTTACTAGGTCTCCTGGGGTAGATATTTTTTTTACTTTGGTAGAAAAATAGAGCATTAAATTCCACCAAATAGCATGAATGAAATAATATACATTATTGCAGAAACTTTTAGAAAATAGAAACATATCTGCCCAGCAAAGAGTAAAACAATCATTTCATCCTTTTCTAAATAAATCAATTAAAAGAATACATATTTGGTTATATCTCGGATACTATTGGTTTGATAAAGATATATTTTTAATAAAAGATTTGTATTTTTAATAGTACCACAACATTTACAATAATAATTTTGTTTTTATCTCAAATAGTTTAGGAGATATAATAAAAATTGGAAATATTATTCAATGTAAGGTA
The DNA here is from genome assembly GCA_902151425.1 of Timema shepardi. Lineage (NCBI taxonomy): Eukaryota > Metazoa > Arthropoda > Insecta > Phasmatodea > Timematidae > Timema > Timema shepardi. Next base: position 26,514 of record CABFVX010003495.1, on the reverse strand, counting down.
CCCTCAAAGTCATTTTAATAGGAAAGTGAGAGTTACAATTTTGTTTATAAAGCTATCCAGTGCCTAAATAAGAAATTTAATCAAAGTCGCTAGAGCGGAATTTGAAAAAAATCAATTTATTCCCATTTTGCTCTTAAATGAACTACCCTAAGAAATAATAAATCGAAAATCCGGTTCCGTTAGGCTCTGTATCATGGTATATGGTGTATATGGTGTGCAAAGTTTCTGCTTTTTATGTCATATAGGGGTTTCTAGAGGGTGCGGAAAGACACACACACACACACACCCATTAGGAAATTATATAGAAATAGGAAAGAGATGCTACAAATTTTTATTCTGAAATTTGCCTTTAATGTGAATAACCTTTATAATTATTTCACATTTTAATAACTGCCATTTCAGTGTAGTCATCATCACAATCAATTGACTTAAGTAAGACTTAACTTCTGTTTCTAGAAATTTCTAATCTTACAATGATTGCTTTATAGTGAGGTAGATTATGGCAAATATATGGCTGGATCATGACACGCTTACTTTTTTGATGTTGTAGGTATATACAAACTATCAGTGAACAGTTTAATAAACAGAGGATTCATGAAATCATCATTCCTTGAGAAATGAGGATCAAATTCTTAGGGTAACATGAATTGAGGATAAACAGAACAGTGATTATTTAAAAATAATATAATGGAAAGTAATCTGTGTTTCATATGTGGAACCTGTGGTTCAAATATGAAGTGCTCAGCTGATAAACCATACGAAGAGGTCCTGCACTATTACACAAGTATCATGAAAAACGTTAAAGAGGTCTGTGAGATGTTGCCTACTGGTTGTATGACTACTGGCTCTGAAAGTCCAACTGAGCCACTGAACAAGCAAGCATAGCTCTACAAGTTTTGTAGTTTGCTGTGAGCTTGACAGAAAATCCCTCTGCATTTCGAAGGTGGATGGTATCAGTGCCTGAGGTGGCAGGAGTTCTACAATAGTTTCAGAAATTTTCTAGCACCCATGTGAATGAATTCAACCATCATGAACAAGGCATAGTATATCAAGAAAGGTTCAAAGAAGAAGTTAAACAAAATTATTGAAGATATAGTGTAATTCGGTAACCATTCCAAGACTGTTAAGAATTTATGAATATTTATAATCATGAATGTGTCGATGAAGTGGTTGCAGTGTCAGTCCATACAATAGAGAGACTGGGGATGGATCGTGTCTAGGGTGTCAAACTTATCCTGGAGAGTTTTTTGCTCAAGAGAACCATCCATGGCCACCATACCTCTCCTTCCATGGTAAACTTTGACAACTTAGTAGTAAATCGGAGTTATTGGGGAGTATTACACCACAAAAAGAGAGCACTGTACTTCTGTTTGATGTCAACATCTTTGATTGAGCTGCTATAATTCATGAACTGAATAGGAGCAAGGCTAGCACATTTCAACAATACAGAAAAATGGTGTTTTTACCTTGGGTACCAAGAAAACTTCGTAGCTGTTTTAGATTGGATATAATTTGGGATACGTACATATCTGGAAGTTTGAAAGTTTCCACACCAGATAAGAGGGGGAGAGATGTACAAAGGAAAGTGGCCCCTCAGGCAAAGCTGGTTGTTAATTTTGAAGACTTCTTACGTGACTCTAAAAATAAAGAAGTACTATTTAATTTCTGGCAAATGAGGGGCAAGTCAGCAAATGGCCATATAAAAATAAAGTGTATGTGACATCTGGAAGATCTGTCATCTTTACCGGTAGAAGTAAAAAAGTCTCAGACACTGACGATGAAGAAGCTGATTCTAGGATGTGTCGGATCCTTCTGAATGCTGTAAAAAAAAAGGCACAAACTCTATCTCGATCAGCACGGTGGACACAGATGTCATAGTTATTCTGTTTGGATTACTTTTCAACACATCTGAGAAGATACCTAACATCCAGTTCTGGGTAGCCTTTAGAAAATAGAAAAATTTCAGGTACTGCCACATTAACTATATTTACTTATTGCTTGGCCATAGAATTTCCAGTGCCCTGTACTTCTTTCATCACCTTACCGATTCCGACACAAGATCACAGTTTAATGGTAAAGGAAAAAGGTTAGCCTGGAAGATCTGGAAATCAAATTTCCCTGCTGTTACAAAGAAAAGCTTTCCTTTCATGTGCCAGTGAGCCTTTTAAAGCCATGGACCCGATGACAGACACTTTCACTCAAATATAACATTTTGTCTGCCTTCTCTATGGTCATACATGTACTGTTTGTCGAGTGAATGAATAAAGATAATAACTTTTTACACAAGGGAATAATGTGAAGCTTAGGCAGAACCTTCCACCAACTCAGGATGCATTGTTTCAATATGTGTTTTGTAGCATATACCAATATAATATCTGAATTACAAGTTTGAATTCCCTGCAAAGTATTCACAGCTCTGAAGGTTTTGGGTGAACGAAATCAGTTGATGGAAATTGGAAACCACGGTGGATGACCCTACCTGAAGCCACTAAGACAGGTGTGGGAAAATAAAAAGTGAGGGCTGCATTATATCATTAGTAGGCATTGCGGGCCACACATAGGCTTATTATATTATACAATTTAAATGTTTATACAAAATCCAAAATATTTTTTTTTCTTGGGGTTCTTCATTCTTAAGGTACACTGATTTCTACATACATATTTTCTTTCAATGTGAATGTAAAAGGCAGATTAAAAAAAAACACTGTTTAAATGTCAAATTACAGCTTTTAAAAAATTGCTAAAATAACATTATTATTATTATTATTAGCACCGCGTCTTACTACCCGTTCGGGTTATACGCACTTACGCTAATGTGTAATGGTAGGGTGATTGTGAGATGAAAAGAAGGACCTACAGTTTAACGTGGAATCCGAACCACGGTGGAGGCCTGGAATTCCCCAGATTCCTAAAATAACAAATAAATAGTTATGACAAATACTGTAGGCCTAATAATAAACTTTATTCAAAACTCAAATATTTTTAATTTGAAACAAAATATCAGGAAAAGTGAAATATCGGTTTTAAATTAGAAATATTACTTAAAAAAATAACTTTAAATAAACAATTATACTCAACTAAAAATATAATAGAAACATTAAATAAAATGGATTCAACACTCGTGTCTTCAAATACATTAATATTATTCTAACACGTGCAAGAAAAGTAAATAGAATTTACTTTTTAAAGATCCAACATTTCCCCAAAATAAATATCTATAATTTTAATTACCATATAAGAAAACGTAAGAATCACAAGCAGTTAGGAATTTGAGATGCTTCATGTTTTGTTTATTAGTCTTTATTGTAAAAATCACGCATAGTTACTTCTTCTATTTCAGTTACATTCTTCTATGCACAGTCGCGCATGCTCCTTATAACGAGCTCTTACTAGAAATTATCTTATCATGAAATTGATTTCAATTCGATTTTTAATGCTCATCAAAGTATTTTAACTTCATCCAATAATTTATATTTTAGAAAATGTTATAATGATCGCCTATTTTTTTTAATTACACTCTCAACAAAATATTTAATTCTTCTTATGTGTTTTTAACTAGACTGAAACCTAATTATTTAAAAATAAATCATTTTAATGCACACAGTACACAAAACAGTATCTTCAAAATAAATAATATTAGGCTACTAACGCATGTTTTTAGAAAGGCAATGCTCTTATATCCAAACCGTAATACCTCCCACTATCCCATATGCTCTATACAAATACAAACATAAAAAAATAGTTGTATTGTTTAACTCATTTGTAATGCATTGTGTTTTTTGTGTGTGAAATAGTTATTACTGTAAAACATTGTACGTAAAAAATAAATATTAATAAGGTTTATATTTTATTTGAATATACGACCAAATTAAACATTTTACTCTTTGAATTTAATTTTTTCACAAATCCGTAGTCAATTAAATATTTGACTCTTTATTAGTGTATTTTTGTTTTTACAAACCTGTAGTCAATTAAATATTTGAGACTCTATTATTTGTATTTTCTCAAGAATTCATAGCTAGATTAGGTAAATGTTTTTAGGTCAGGTAGAAAGAAAGATGTGTCAAGCCTGAATAGCTTTAATCTTCCCTAGGACTAGCCAACTCTCAAACCCCCTATTCATCCACAACTCCCCAATCCCCTTCACAACCACGTGACAGCAACTCTTTGAGACTAGAATCTTCTTAAAGTTATTAGTGGTACCCCCGAAACAAAATAAAATAAAGAAAGAAAGATATCTAAAAGGGTATAATGAAAACTAGAAAAAATTAAATTTACTACAAAGTTGAGCTAGTCTCAATTGGGGAAGCGGAGGAGAAAATTATTTTCTCCTTGCAAGAAGCACTTTTTTCAGTTTCATCGCTTGGGGAGATGTTTTTAAACTTATATTAGCAAACTAAACTTTACTATTATTTATTTTTTTAAACTGTCCAAATTGAAGTTTGGGGAGACCTAAGTCTCATATTTTACCCTACCTTACTTCGCCACTAATTTCTATAAGACAATATAAAATAGTATATGCTTTTACTTTATCGCTATCTTACAGGTAGAAAAGGTATTGTGATCGTCAAAAAAATCGAGTTCGAGATGTTGTGAATCTTGACGTTTTATGACACCCCGAATCATAAAAAATGGTTTTTGAATTGATGTTTGTCTGTACCTCCGACCAGATCCTAAACTATTTTACCGATCGTGATAAAAATTGGTATTTAGTGTTTTCATAGGGTTGACCAAGAGTTTTTTGGAGTTGGATATACAACCCTAAAATTAAGGGTAGTTTACTGAAAGGCAAAAAGAGAGAATGTAGATTTTCTCAAAATCAGCTCTAACGATTTTGATTAAAATTCATTTCAAAAATTTATAAATATTATGAACAAATTGACCATGCAAAAATAGTAAAAAATAATGCTTATTTAAGTATATAGTGATCTATTTATGTATTTTTATTGTCTTGCCATGCACAAATGGTAACGCAACTTCAATCGAGAATAACTTAAAATGGACTACACGATTACATTATTTTACCAGATGAAAGTAGTTTTAGACCTCTAATACGTTATTAATGTGAAATTTGATATTAATTTTAACAGTTTGTTAAGTTACGGAATGATTTATAAGTAAATCTACCAATATAATCAAAATTAAATAGCCATTATTACTATTGCGATTTAAATATTGATTTATATGCATATCAAGAGGATTCTTGAAAAGGATGAACCTACAAAACTTTCTATATCGATCCCAAGCTTTATTGACGAGCTCAGCTTGCCGCTCAAAATACAAGTACTCACAGAGCCTTATGTCAGAAAAATATATATAATACATTAAAATTTACATAATAAATTAAATATATATTATACATAATCTATTTTATTTTAAATATAGCTTATATCTTATAATATATCCACACTATATATATATTATTTATTAATAAATGATAAAACATGAATAAACAATGTTAAGTTTTGCATTAGCCACAAGAGACCCAGACTTAAGGACATATTATGAATGCCACCATCCTGAGCATGTCGTGTCAGTCTTGTCAGTAATAGTCATTCGAACACCTTGCCCAAAGAGTTGAGTAGGCTGATAAGTCGTTAAGAAAAAAGGCATGGCCTGGTCCTTACCCAGCTTGTAAAATAACAGGTAACAGGACGTTTGCATGTTTCTTCAGCTCAATGAATTGAATCAGAAGCAGGATTGCGTTGAACATTTCTTATAGATCCAGGTTCTATACTGAGTCTTAGTGTGTCTACTGACAGATACATTTCTGTAATGTAAGTAGGTTTGGCTTCATCTACGGGTACTTAAGATATCAAACGGATGAGCTCCTCCACAAGTATTATATGAACTGGGTCCGACGGTTCATTGATCGATATGAATTGTGCCTCTAAGTGCTTAGAAATATTGTCAGTTTTCTCCTGGTTATAGTTGGCCACCTCATTTCGTCACACGATAGGCTACCTTGATTTGGGAACTATAATCAAGTTCCTAGCCATCTAACATAAGGCCCTGTCATTTACACACAGTCTCTCAATCTTGTCTTCCTAGACACAGTCCCGGTATAATTGGACCATCTTGCAAACCACATGGACTTAATAATTCCAGTTGGCCTTGTCTACCGTGTACATGAACGTTTGCTAATCCTTCCGCAGCTAGTTTTTCTCTCGGATGCCCTTTAAGATAGAACCGGGTAAATAAGCATGTGGCGCCCTCTTAATATGGTGCCTCAGCTTCGAAACTTCAAGCATTCCCTCGATGGCGAAAGCTATGATCTTCTTATCGTTGTCAATTTCAGCTGTCGTACGAAAGTTTGGGATGGGTTCCAACCTCTCTTTAAACAAATCCGTGAACCTGCCTCAGTGAGTGCGTGTCAGGTTGGGTTTTACAGGGTTTTAGAAAGAACACCGTAGGTTCAGGTTCACAAGAAAGGGATTGACCTTAGTCTAGCTTTGATAGCTAGTTCAGAACCAATTGTCTTCTGATCTATCTTGTGACAATGAAGTCGAAGACTTCCATGTAGCAGAGGGGATTGATTGTAAAGGAAATGGGTGGAGATGGGTAAGTTACCGGGTTGACGGCTCCAGTGGGGGTTCAACCTGGGGTGAAGGGTTAGTTTCCTGTCAGTGCACTGGTGAAAGAGTTATACAGTGGTTTTTGTGTTGGAGCAGAAGTCACGTTAACGTTAACGGGCCTAGAGGGATTCTGGCCTTGCTTCAGAACTTCCTTCCACCCTTCTCGAACCTTGAAGGTGCATGCATTCTATGCTCCCTGTAAGATCTTTTAAGCTGGACAGCCCCATTAAGCCAAAGGGTAAGAGCTTACGCAGTGCAGGCACTTTGGAGGAGATGTGCCTATTTCGTGTCTCCTCTGGATATCCGCCCCTTTCATGGTCACCCCCATAAAACCCACACCTTTGACTAGCGTGTCAATATATCTTTATGAAACCAAAATAGTAAAATGTCTTATACACAAAGAGACACCGGGTGAGTTATTTTACCGCCACGATGCAAAGCACGTGCGAAACTATAAGTATACTCTCTTGGCGTCAGATAAACGATCAAGTTAGGCAATTTACACTTCGCTCTAGTTCTACGGTTCCGTTTGCACTGGGAGAGCATAAGTTTTTACAGGGAATTCAATCTTTAGAAGTGCCTCCGGGATCTCATCTAGCTTTGTGTTGTTCATAAGTCTCTTGACTACGACTCTACTCAGACGCTCTTTTCCCAGCTCATAGGACTAATGCTGAAATCCTATATGAGGCAGAAGCCTATGAAGGGTGCGAAAATTATCCTTTGACCCACCTTGGAGTCACATGTGATCTACAGGGTTCCTTACTTTATAAATTGGTCCTTGAAGCTCAGTGTAAATGACCCTTGACACCTTGGAGTAGTCTTACACATCACATAGGATGATGGAGAAATATTCACGTTGACTGTGTGAGCCATTCCAAAACCACTGGAGTTTGTTTTGGTTGGATAGTGTCTTAAGTTACTACACTTTGGTTTCCACTCCTTCCTACCTTAGTTCAACGGAAATGAACCGAGTGTCGGGACACCTTTACTGTCACTTACACTTCCTAAAGTACTGCCTAAATGTTTAGGAATACCTCCCGGTAACTTCTTGGTATTGCAAGCTATAACCCTCTAGCGGGATGGGGGAAGGTTATTGTTTTGATTTGAAACCCATCATCCTCATAATCAGACCCCTGACATGACTCACCATGCAGCAATAAGTTTGAGTCAAAGCTCAGATCCGTAACGTCCATTGACTCGCATGAGATGTCCACACGCGGGAATCCTCTAAATCAGATGAGAAGTAAGCCAGGCATTTCCTTCCACACGACTCTCCTTGGCAAAGAGAACAACGCTTGATGCAGGTCTTTTGGACCTCCACAATTACGCGTGTGTCATTGCCACTGCGCATTTTTAATGACAAGACATTTGTTCCACACTTTGATAACCTTACGGTCACAGAACTTCTAGGCTATCTTTGGTTAGGGCTTTGTTTGATATCGTTAAATATAAGCCCATCATGCTGGTGGAACTTTCACCTTTCTTCCCGGTTATGAATCTTTAGACTCTTGGGAGAGCCTCCAGCATTTTGAAACTATCGGTGGCACGCACCTTTCCAAGAGTTGGAAGGGCTCAGATGGGCTCTCCCGCACTCGCATAGCTGCCAACTCGTTGAAAGAGGGCAGCAATGATATCCAAGCTAAGGTATGAAGAAACCTAACTGGATACCCGGGTGTCCCTGGGAAGGGCCGTGTTGTCACTCACCCTGAGAGAGGCTGGCGACTCTTGGTAGCCGTTAGTGGCAATAACCACACTAGCTAAAGAAGCCCTGTTGATTCGTCGGTGCCAGAATCTCTAACCACGAGAAAGGCTAAATCCTACGGTTGGCTTCAATTCGTATGCATCTCTTCGATATTTGGAGAGGTCATTCCTGGTGTTAGCTACTGAGTCCCTGGAAAAAACCTTATCGGAAGACTTGGTTCTCATGCAAAGTGAGGCCTCTTTGCTTATACCTATAGAAACCTCCCACTTGCTGCAAACATGAGTTCTTTTTGACGGGAGAAGCCTTAAGAAACCACAAACGGGAACTTTTGGCTTCCACAGTTAAGTTAGCGGGCCTGCAGCTGCTTGCTTGAGTCAACCGATTCCCCTGACGCTCGATAATGCCTTCTTCCTGTTCGGAGCTGGACACCTCCCGACTCCGTCTCTCTTCAAATCGTCTGTTGGTCATGAAGTGACCCCAACGCCAACTCCCTTCCTCTTGTTCCTGGTGGGCTTAATCGTTCGTTTCGTAGAATGCCCATAACACTCCAAACGCTAAGAACACGTGTGGGAGGCAGGGAAATACCATACACTCCCTAATGATGGGAGGTTACTGGGGGGGG
>CABFVX010003495.1:0-17509 GCA_902151425.1 Timema shepardi | reverse complement strand
CGGGGGTAGAGAAGAAAATATGTGTGTGTAATGAGGGTTTGAGGGAGCTGTTGATGATTGGACTATTAAATGTACCAAACTAAATGTGACAGTTGAATATTAAAAAGAGATTTAGTAGAACTATACATTCTTAACCTTTTTCATACATATTTTGGTATAATTAATTTCTAACTATACTTTAGTATGTTTTAATGATGTTTTTTGCATGTGGAATATTTTACCGTAAGAGATGTATTTAGTTTGGTAGCCGTGTATGCCAACATTTATCCTCTCCGTGTGAACAGCACCTTGTCCAGGTAATGATTAGGAACAGGGATTCCAAAATTATTTGTTTGGAGGAAATCTTAAAATATTTTGTAAAATATTGGGTAGATCCTATTTGACTGACACATATTAGGTTCAAAAGGGGTAAATTACAGAATATACTTATACATCAGTAGGGTTAGTACGTAACATTTAACTAATACTTTCGAATAAAATATTTTAAGATTTTTTTTTTACTTTGCCTATTAATATTCTTACTAACTTCACGCTTATCATTACTACCCGTAGTTTTCTCTTCATCATCTTCGGATGCACGAGCTCTCTTAACATATCGTCCAAAAATTACGGGCTGACCAATAAAAATCCATCTTTAGTTAAGTTCTTGTGGAACTAGTACGTCTGGTACATAACAAATAAAGCCAAAAGCTGTAATTTTTGATTGGAATATGCTACTTTCTATAGTCATACGGTATGTGTAAAAATACCTTGTCAGATGGGGGGCCACTTGAAAATCCGTTCAGGACACCAAAATGGCGCCCATTTATGACCGCCATTTTAGTGTTCTTAATTCTATTATATCTCAGCTCCTAATATTCCGATTTAAGTTTTGTTTTTTGTTTTAAAGCTCTCGCTAAGAACAAACTAATTTGTCATGTATTTATTTCTAAGACTTAAGGGTGCTTAATAGGCTGTTAGAAATACCGCGTCGCCTTTGGGAGTAAAAAAAAATCAACTCTTCTCTTTAACTATCTTTCTTTCGGTGAGTTCGTAACAAATTAGTGAAAGAAGAAGGATGAAAGAGTTGTCACTCAAGGCCGGAATGATTCATCAACAGTAAATGCGACAGCTTTTTCACTGTTTTAGCTTATAATTCACAACGGCACACTGGCTTGATACACAACCAATCTACTTCCAAATTTAAACAGTGATCGAGTTGTTTAAAAGAAATAAGAACATTACTATTTCAAGCTGCTAGTAATGCTGCTCTTGTATATTAAATCGAGATTTACATTCATGTACATAAAATAATTAATTACTTACATTCATATACATGAATTAATTAGGTGCTTATATTATTATTATTATTAGCACCGCGTCTTACTACCCGTTCGAGTTATATGCACTTACGCTAATGTGTAATGGTAGGGTGATTGTGAGATGAAATGGGGGACCTACAGTTTAACGTGGAATCCGAACCACGGTGGAGGCCTGGCACTCCCCACATTCACAGGATGTCTTGTCAGGGGGGAAGGAATGGTTTGGTGATCAGATAAATTTGTTCCGGGACCGAGGATGGAACCCCAGCCGCCAGCACAGAAGTCTGACACCTTACCCCTACACCACCAGGTCACCTAGGTTCTTATAACTTTATTTTTTAGCTTTATATCTAAATATTGCAATTATTAGGTTAATTTTCCACAACCATCTAACTACCTGTTATGGATTATTTGCATGTCCACTAGTTAAAAGTTTAATTTTAAGGGAATTGTACCCGCATTAACGAAGGGCGTGAGTGGAAATCGAACATTCAGGACAAAATCCCCCTCTATACACCAGACCGGAATTCGAACCCTAACTTCCATGTTATTGGCAACCAATTGTATTGTTAGAGTGACACATTAGATCATTCGACCCTTTGGGTAAATCCCAGCTGGACAGTAGCTTGAACTCTTTTAATATTTAGATTAAACATATTATAAAATCACGAATAAAAAAAATAATAGCCCTCTCCAGTGGGGATGTGAACAAAATAATATCTTTAGTCTAGTCTAATTTACTGGTGATGGGTAGTTTGGGGCTGGAATTCCAGTCATGTGCTTTGAGATTGTTTGCCTTCAATTATTTTCCACTCTTCCTTTACACAAATGAGGGTATAAGACCTCTGATTGATACTTTCCACTTTCTTCTCCTTTAGTGTAATTATTGTATTATTAGGGAATTCAACATTATATAAAGGCAAAACTAGCATCACCTAAATGTTTAACAGTTGCATAACAATTAATTTTTTTCCCAATTTAAAGGTAAGTGGTGGTGAATTTTTTTATTGTATAGAACGTTTAGCTATTGTTGGTACAATATTTTGATTTCTAGTTGGTATAGTTAAAACAACTTTATAACCTATCTTTATAAATAATATTAGATAAGAAGGTGTAGGTAAGCGTGACATTTCAATTACTTATAAATTATACCCATAAAATAATTACAAAATATTATGCTTGTGTTTTGATTTATTTCAATTTTTTCATTTATAGCATAGTTTGTATGTTTCCAAATATTCCTAAACCAACAAAAATATATTACAATAGCTATCAATATGCTTGTGTGGATATAGTTTTTACATAAGTTATATAAAAAATTAGATTAATTTGTTCTTGTGAGATTAAAATAGTTTAACTTTATATTTAACATAGAGAAAAATCTGTTATTTCAATCTCTACGTAGAGCCTAAACAAGTGATGTTGTGTTGAATACATTTTAACAACTTAATAAAGTTGAAGTAAATATACATCTAGAATTAAATTTAGGAAAGGAATACCCACTATATATGTACACTTGATGAAAGGCAACAATGCTCACTATACGTGTACACATGACGAAAGATAACAATGTCCACTATACGTGTACACCTGATGAAAGGTAGCAATGTACACTATACGTGTAAAACTCATGAATGGTAATAATATCCACTTTATGTTTAGAACTGATGAAAGGAAACAATGTACACTATATATGTACAACTGATGAAAGTTAACAATATCCATTATACGTGTACACTTGATGAAAGGTAACAATGCCCACTATGTGTGTGAACCCTATGAGAGGCTACAAAGTCCAATATAAGTGTACAACTGATTAAAAGTAACAATGTCCCCTATATATGTACAATTGATGAAAGTTAACAATGACCAATATACGTATACACCTTATGAAAGTTAACAATGCTCAATATATGTGTATACCTGATGAGAGGTAACAATATCTACTATATGTGTAGACCTTATGAAAGGTGAACAATATCCAATATAAGTGTACACCTGATGAAAGGTAACAATGTCCACAATAAGTGTACATCTGATGAAAGGTAACAATATCCACTATATATGTAGACCTGATGAATGGTAACAATGTCCACTATATGTGTATACTGTTCATGGTGAACATTCCTGTCAGTACTTTTAATTTTGCTCGTTGACTCAAACTCATCTAGAATGCTAACTAATTGTGGCCCAGCCAGCATCCACCTTCTTCACATGGCTGGATCTTGCAACAGACCAACAGCACCACCATTTCTTTTTATGACATTGTTTTGTTCATGAGACTTATCCACAAAGAGGGAAGAAAAGGGATTGTTTGTTTTGTGGATAACAAATTGACCGTTGCTAAAGTACTCATGTACACTGGGTGCTGTGTCTTTTAGTTCTTTTAAGTATTTTATGTGGATTACCAACCAACAAGCATAGTGGAGATGATCCATCAGGAAAATCCAAGGTGCTAGTTTCTTCATTACCATCAATAATCTGGCCAAGCACCTTCAGAAAGCCTGCTCAATATTAAAAGCTGAAAACATGGCTACAAATATGGATTCACCACAAAATTCTGGTCATTTCCACTGGATGGATTTAGTCAAGGCAAATAGAGGTTGATCCAAACATATGACAGGAGTTTGTCTTGGATTTAAAAACGTTGTATTTTTTTCTTATTTGGTCCAGTCCGTGCTTAAGCATTGACGGCGAAGAAGAACTTTCATTGAATAGTGGTAAAAGAGAACTACGTGTTAATTCAAATGATGAAGAACCTGCCTTTGAAGTATAGAACGCTGCCCAGGAAATATCTAAGGGCTCATCTTTTTTCTCGGTAATAATATGGTCTAGCCATTCCTGTTCAGTTTTCCACTCGGATCCATATTTAGAAGTTGACATATGAGTACATGTGACCTCGATTGCTATTGGAACAGGCTGTTGCTTGGAAGGCAAGGTTACAGTCTTGACAACTTTGTAGCTGTCTGGAAGCTCTGGCACTTTCCTGTTTTCCTGTTACTTTGATCGACACACGAAATGCTTGTGACGAAATTAAGAGGCTCACCAACTTCTCCTTCATCGGGAATTTGAAAGATAGAAATTACTGTTCTGTGGAAAGATGATTCTGAAGTTAAGCTGCTGTAGTTATGATCAATGATCTTATGCACCAATCACAAAGAGGCCATGAAGTAAATTTGAGGTGTATAGGGCACCTTCATCTTGAGCTCTCTTAATCTCCAAGTGAACCAGACTTGCTACTATCTCCATAATTCTGTTTGGTGATATTGAGAGGCCTCTTTTATGCATACTTTCAATTATTGTATTATTTCGTGTTCTTCCAAATATATACAGGCCCACGTATAATGGAACTGGTGGTTCATGACTTTTCTTATGACGAATAATGTTGCCTTTTGGAATGTTTTCACTGTGTTTTAAAACCATTGACTGGCTGATAGTCCAATCAGGCTGAGTAGCTTTAGTAACGTTCTCTGCTGAAGTATAAACACGAAGGAAAGAACACACTAAAGCAAGAAGGGTTTGAGGAACACTTGCAGCTTTTTGACCATCGTTCAGATGACCATCAAACGTAATTTTTTTCCGGGCTATGATCTTTCTAATTTGTTTAATAAATCCTTCACATGCAACAGCATCATCATCATCATCATCAAGTATTTCAGAATGGACATATTGAAAAATATTAGCACCATCACGATAAAGGAAGTAAGCTCTGCCTGAAAGTTGAGCTTTGAATTGTGGGAAGTGATCGAGAATTCTCTCACGTGAACGGGTGGTATGTGTGTTTGGAAGGTCTTTACTTTCCACTCCCAGAAGATTTGCAAGACTGTTTGCATATATAGTCTTTAAGTGAGCCATTTTGAATACAATCTCAGTATTATCATATTCAGAGGCCTTGTTTCTCTCTCTTATGAAGTGTGCAATGGAAGAAAATGCCATACTCTCACAGATAGAGTTGACCTCTTCTTCTTTTTTTCCAGTTGATGTTCTCAGACAGTTGGTCAGGATTGTGAAGCACTTCGAGTGGTACTTTGCTTCCTTAGCAACCAAATAGCCACCCTCTAGGTATGCTTATCGGTATATCTCTTGTTTATCGTCTTGTAGAGAAGCAATCTTATATAGAGGTTTTTGAGGAGTGCCTTTTTGATTGCATAAAAAACATATTTCTGCTTTCATTTTAATAAATTATGTGGAACAACGCATATTCCTTGGGTTTTTTTAATCTGGCTCTAATAAAGCCTGTGGACTGTTCTCAGGTGAATCATTTGGAAAATAGGATGAACGTTAGCGTTTTTTCGCCCTGGCTAGTTTTGTTCTGTTGAAGTTAAGCGCATACTTTTTTATGCCATTTTACTTTATTTTTTAATGCTTCTTCTATTCCTTCACCTTCATTTAACTTTTTTACATCCAAACCATGGGGCAATACACCAAGATTATGAAATTATGTAACATTTTCTTAAAGCTTTCTGTAGCCAGCACCAACAAGTGGTTTTTCAGTGTGAAAGGCTGGGCAAATCAAGTCTCCATCACTAGACTTTTGACAAATGCAACATTTGGACCAATCTACAACACAAAGCTCAGGTGGGGATTCAAAGTCAACATTTGCAAGCCACAGGTGCCTTGTAGTCATTTCGAGAATGATTCAATTCAGTTTAATCTGCAAAAAAAATATGGTTAAGTGATTGAGATGAGTATAATTTTAAATCAGAATGAAAACAAATGTAAGAGAAAGCATACACAAAAAACAAATAAAATAACAAGAAGATCACTAAAATCAAGGTAAATATTTTTTTTTAACTATGCGGAAACCTTAATTTTAGGTAAAAGTAAATAGATAAAAATATTATACTCAAATGAGCTTTTGAACAAAGAGAGAAAAATTAAAATCGAACTATTAGAAACTGAGCTACAACCAATTTTATGACACCAAAATGGCGGCCATAAATAGCCTATATTTTGGTGTTCTGCACGGATTTTAATGTGGATCTCTATCTGTAAAGGTCTCTTTCGACCTCATTTATGAACACAGAAAGTGGCATATTCCAATCAAAAAGTGCAGCTATTTTTATGTACCAGACGTACTAAACCCCGGACATGGACTCGCAGGCCCCCAGTGTTCTGTGAAACCCTGGCTGGTAATCACTGCCTTGGATGTTATCTACACGTCAGACTCGCAATAAGATGACGTGATGATAGTGATTATGAAGGTGTGGAGCCAGTGGAAATATTAAACATGAATTAGATAGATCACGGTGACCATAGGAACAGTTTACCTTTAGGAAAAAATACCTATAGTACCACCGGGAGTTGAACCCGAGACTTCAAGATCAGTAGACAGAGGTTCTGACCACTGGACTAAGAAGCCGGTCAATGTTAATTAATAAATTATACTAAGAGCAAAAAACACTTATTTTCTTAGACACATAAACCACCAACTAATAAAAGACTCTACATAGTTGTCCTGACATTATTTTACGAGCAATTAGTATATATATATATATATATATATATATTAAAAATGTCGATTGAACAATGTGTGCACGAGAGTGGGTATCAGTGAGTCAAATGAAAGCTTCATTCTCCATCGGTGGACTAAATCAACTCTATATTAAACATTTAATTTATAGTGTGTGGGCCATCACAATATGTAGACTATCACACATACACACAATAATTATTTACTTTAATTAACTACTTAAGTTACATTCTTATTGAAATAATGCATGTAAATAAACTTTATTGAATATCGCTATCCATATAAAATGACACTATCTTCTCCAACAGACGAAGGTGCTCAGTCGGTATGGCTCGATTGCGGGCTAATGATATGGAGTTTTTTAAAATTGAATATATTGTTTAAATTTAATAATAGTTTTTTCATAATTTTCAATAACTAAAAACCGACACCAGTCTTCTCGTGATTTAAGACACTCTCACGTTTGGATTGAGTGAAATGTTTGGAGGAGTACAAAAAACTACTAAATGCATGGAAGGAGATTTTTCACATGTGACTTTCTCATCCTTCTTTATCAATGAGTGTTCATTTCTTCTTATACTAAAAATTGCTTTAGTTTTTATTTGTATGTATGGCCCTACACGAAAATTGCAAGGAGGGTTCAACAATTTTCAAGGATTTCTGGCCCCCACTCCCCCACCCTTACCCCCAGACTCAGACCTTTCTAAGCACATGGCTTTACACAAGGGCGTAGAAATGGGAGATTATCAAGGGGGCTCCATCCCTGGAATTTCATTGACCCCCCAGGTTGGGTCCATAGAAATATACTTTAAAAAACTTTTATTGGCTAAAGGTAAAGTAACAAACATTTCCAAGCTGACCTTCCTCCCAACCCACAAGAAAAATGATCTTCTTACATCCAGCAACTTGATATACGAACATCGCCTGACTAGACTCTATTATAGAAACACTATATGCACACATAAAAGCACATTTTTTTCTTTATAAATCATATATTTTTTATATAAATAAATTAATTTTTTTAAATAACCTTTATCTCACAATTTAAAAATAGGTTTTTAATTTACTATAAGCAATTTATCATTACAAATATTTTATTAATGCAATCATTTATTATCTAATGTCTGATTAAGTTTTCCATAAATTCCAGTAAACGTGTGTACTTATTAATGGACCCTTAGTTTACCCTTAAAGGTAGCAAGTTTACCTTGAATTATTCTACTATCAAATTAATACTGCTGCCATTCATAGTATAATAAGTGTATTCCTGCATTCTTTCCGCCATTTAAAGCGGGCCATTCTAGAAAAAGGTTTCCAAATGCTCCAGTATTTTCACTTATTACTGATAAATTCTCATTTTTCCAAGCACACTACCTGGCGTATATTTAAATACAATTGATTTGATTACATAATTCTAGCTGCTCAGTAATTGTACAACAAGTCCTAGACCACAACACTCACTGGTATACAGTTGATAAAGTTGTGTGGCTCTTGGCTGTTTGGTATATCATGAAACAAACGGTTGATATGACTGTGTTGACAATACACACGCTAGACAACCAAACAAACTGGACTGGAAACTTTACTGCAAATAACTAATGCACATTTCAAACAATTAATTTCATGACTTGCTAAAATGTTAAATTGATTCTAGCTTATTACTGGTAAATATTGTCAGCGGAGTTCTGTGGTTTCACGGTTGAGCTGATACTAAGCTTACTATAACTATAGTTCTTGTTTAGTCGAGTTAGTCGATTGAATGAACCATCATTTCGAAATCGAGTATATTACTACAATACTTGTGCTGGATTTTACTGAGCTGATATTTATTATCAACTACATCAGACTCACCTTGGTGGCATAGTTAGCTAACGCGCTAGTATCGTGTTGAGCTAGACTGCCGAGGACGTGAAGATTGAGGTTCGAATCTCACTCGGGTAAACTGGGGTGTTTTTCTTTAAATGGTTTTCCACCCTCCCTCCACACAAATGTGGGTTCACTTCCTCTATATTCAACCTTCCCAACTCCTAGCCCACTAGCTTAGTTAGTACTTAAGCTTATAGCCTGAACGGTTAGTAGGACGCTATGCTAAGTATTATTCTTATTCTTATCAATATCAGATCTATATCCTTTGGATTTGGCTATGAAAGATTTCTATTTTAGGTACAAGGCTTTCTTTGCATCTAATTTCTACTTTTTTTTTATCCCAGTTTCATTAGTTGGTTTGAAATGTATCGCTTATTACTACTTATTTGGGCTACTCGCATAGTTGCACAATTGCAGTAGGGATGAATAAAGCAGAATTTTGAGAAAATATACCATAATTTGTGAAAATGGAACGGGGATATTTAATTTTGAAAAACAAACAAACAAGTACACCTGACCAAGATTCCAACACATACCTCCTAGTCAAAGAAAAATCGAGATAGTAGAACTTGACATTTTTTGACTGTTTGGCAATCACTATGGGCCAGTTACATTTATGTTAAATATTTAAGAAATATTTTTTTAAATTTTATACATATTAATAACTTGATTTTTTGCGTGAACATCTCTGCATCAAGTAGTCATATAATATGTTGATACATTAATACTAATAACAAGTATAACAAACTTATTAATTAAATGGAGTCAACTAAAGCATATATTGACAATTATAATAAATAAAAATAGAAAACGTGATGAAAACCATATAACGATAAAGTTAACATTGAGGTATGATAAATAAGAGTATTTAACAAGTAACATTTTAAAATATAAAATTATGGTTCTATGAACAATTCTTCAGTTGATAAATTAATATAATAATTAGAAGCTACTAGTAAATAACAATTAAGAGCGTTTATCATAGCAGGCCCAAATCATCTCCCGGCTTGATGACTTGCTTACAGAGGAGGAAGAAATTCAGCTAACCCTCACACTGTGTAAGCTCACCGCCAAGGTGTAGCTTCAATAATCATAACTCTCAGAGGATTAAATAAAAATATAAAATCTACAGATAAGTGGTTGCCTTATGAACATATTTTATTAACTATATTAAACCTATAGCCAAATGACAAAATATCATTGATATAACATTTTAGATAACATTCTCATTGATCTTTCATAAGGAGAGAGTGAATATAATATAAGTCAAGACTTAGATATTATCTTTGATAATTTATGAAAGTATGGTTCAAATTAGATAATTGATAAATGAACTATTGCGTATGGTTGGCATTATGATTAACCTTTACAGGACCTTAGCATACTTTGGTAATAACTATTTACATTTACAACAAGTGCTGTAATATGAGTCAAATAAGCACAAACTGATAACATGACATTACACTATTAATTGACCACTTAATTAAAATGAAAATAAAAGTCAAACAATTATAACAGTAACGAAATGGTTTATAAAGTTAAATATAATATGTAATATCAGTCAAATAGGAATTAACTAATAATATGACATAATATACTATTAATTACAATTATTATAAAATGAAAGTAAAATTCAAACAATTATAACAGTAATGAACTAGTTATGAAAGAAGTTAAACTATGGGACAATTTAAAATAAGTTATACAAAATTGATAAGTGTTTAGAATTGTAACTATCAGTGTTCAAGAAGTTTATATAAAGGTTTAATTTAGTTTGATAATAGTCTAGGTCTTATATGATGTTTTGGTCCCAGTACTCCTTCCGGTGTTCCAGTATGTGCTGGGAATCACTGGAACGTTATTCAGCCAATACGTTTCGGTACTAGAAACAACGTACCATAATCATGGAAGTCGTTTGGGTGATGAAACACAATGTGTTGCTACGAACTGTGGATGTTGACCTTAATTATCAAACTAAATTCAACCTTTATGGAAACTTCTTGACCACTAAAATGTTACAATTCAAACCACTCAACAATTTTGTATAACTTGTTTTAAATTGTTGTTTTAAATTGTCCCGCCGTTTAACTTCTTTCATAACTAGCTCGTTACTGTTATAATTGTTTAACTTATTTGATAACTAGCTCGTTACTGTTATAATTGTTTAAATTTTACTTTTATTTTAAAATAATTGTAATTAATAGTATATTATGTTATGTTATTAGCTCATTCCTATTAGACTGATATTACATATTATATTTAACTTTATAAACTAGTTCATTACTGTTATAATTGTTAGACTTTTATTTTCATTTTAATTAGGTGGTTAATTAATAGTGTATTATGTGATGTTATCAGTTAGTACTTATTTGACACATATTTCAGAATTCGTTGTAAATGTAAATAGTTAATACCAAGGTACGCTAACGTCCTGTAAGGGTTAATCATAATGTCGATTATACGCTATAATTAATTTATCAATTATCTAATTTTGAACCATACTTTCATAAGTTATAAAAGATAATATCTAAGTCTTGACTTATAATAATAATAATCGACTTTAATGGTGAAGTTAAGGTTACTGCCTTTTCTTACACTTAACCAGCACAATTAAACTGAAGTATAACAAATATATATATATTAAAAACACACAAAAGTATAGAAAAAAACTAGAGCTAAAATACATATATTATAATCATTGATCTTTTACTATAAATTTAATATATAATCATTATTTTAAATTAATTTAATTTTCAAAAAATAATTTATAACCAAAGTATTGTAGTTAAATATAATATACATATATAATATAATTGCTGTGCAAAATAATCCTATGTAGGGTTTCAGGAAATATAAATGAATCCTTACTTAAGTAAGTACGGCTCTAATTTATATGGTTTCTCAACAACAACAAAAAAATGTTAAAGATAATATAAACATGACATAAACTCGTTTAAGGAACAAGTAAGGAACGGGTTGATATGAAAATTATTCAGAATTTACCTTAATTTCTTTTTAAAACACTAATATAATTAATCTTCGATCAAAAGGAAGCAACAAATTCTTACATTTGTTGTTGTTTTAAACCTTGTTGCTCCGCTCTAACATGACATCATATTTGTTCGTATCTCCATTCTTTTATAGTTTCCGTGTTCTTCTGATTGGTTCTCTCAGCGGTAAAACACGTTCAGTGCTCCCCCTACAGTTAATGGTCCAGTGCTACAAACATAGCCCTGTCGCTATCACGTGCCAACTCCCCGAAGACAAACTTTTCTCCGTCTTCTTTGTCTTCCTTGCAGGAATGACCTTAGCAGATGTGAGGCCCCGGGCAAACTTAGTTGGCGAGGTTATCAGGTACCGGTCCGCCCCCTCCTCCCTCTGATAATATAATTTAATGATTGTTCAATATCAATATAGTAATTTTCCCTCATATACCGATTATAAGCCGTATAAGTTATCAGCAAATACCCTAAAAGGTTAAAATATATATTAATTATTGCTAGAAGCCATATTTTAATACATATTTCTGGATTGATTTATCCCCAACCATTTGCTCGAATTTCTTCCACAACGAACTTGGTCTGTATAAAGGTTCAAATAATAACTGTGCCAAGTTTGAATTAAATCGCTTAGTTCTTTAAAAAACTATTGTGAAACATATCCACCACTGACAGGTAGACAAATGGAAATTAGTGGAGATAAAAGGGAGAACCAGGTTCACTCCTTCAATAAATCAAACCACATAGTTATGTTTTTATTTGTTTTTATATTCTGACAATATTTGATGGATCGCCTATACCGGGAACCAACTATACCATCACGAAATAAAGAATTTCCCAGCCCAACTTGTTTTTCCACTTTGTCACTTAAACAAGCGTGTGACCCTCCAAACCATGGATTGCTTCCTGGACGAAATAAGCTAAATCTGATGGTGTGTCACTCAATATTAACAGGTATGACTTTACTTTTCTTCTCTTATCTACAGTTTGTCTTGAATTCTTGATCTTTTTTACAACACTTTGAATGTTATAACTCTTAACAGTATTAATGTGAATTGTGGGACCCTATATTAGTGTAAAAAGTTGGTATTTTCTGAATTAGATTAGATTTGTGGCGTATGAGTGTGCGCCACTCTTAGTAAGCAAACGTAACGGACAAGGTGGAATATCACACATTGACGGCTGTCGTCTTAGAGATATGGGTTGTTGTGTCAGCTGGGTGGAATAGCATTCTTTTCTCGGGAACGGCCTATTGAGTTGGGGACGTAGTGCAAGTGCATTGAAAAGTGGGAAATATTGTGTTGATTTAGGTACCGATATACACGTAGAGTATTTTTTCTTTTTCAGGTACGTATATAATTCCAATATATTATGACTTTTGTATCCAAACTATATCCCAATGGTATGTGAATAATGAAATGTATTATTACATTTGTGGCCAGTTCACTTTTAAGTCTCAAGGAAGAGAAATAACGCCTGTGATAAAGGAAGTGTGTTGGCTATATTTTGGATGCAAGCTCGGCCTCCAAGATAAATCATGAGTACCCCATATTTGTGGTTGGATAAGCATTGTAAAACATACACAGTATGCCATTTTCTGTGCCAATGGTTTGGAAGGAACCGAAATATCATACCTCCAACTGCTACCTTTGTTTGATTACTATATCTAGTCACATCTATAAATCAAAGCTTGCTATTGTGTACCCAAATGTACACTTCGTCGAAATTGAAAGGTAGCAACTTCTAATTCACTGGGCCCACGAGGTATGATATACCTCCACACATGACTTCAGAATAGTTTCCCTAGCTACGCCCAACACTCTAAGTTAGAGAAGGCCTTAAGTAGTTAAATTATTTATTGACTGTTGGGAAGGAGTGATGGGGGAGGGGTTATGTCTTTTAGCGATGCCTGAATGGTTTAATTTAATAGATTAATTTTACTTTATTGTTCTGATAATGATAAAATCAATAACTAATATTTACATACTAAGCTAATTATTTATGTTTGCTCTCATTAACAACGGGCTGGTATTTTTTTTAGCTATTAAAAGTTTAACCACGTCAAACGTTATTTGGGCACTGTTGCCCACATTGATTGGTTTTACATGGTAACATAAAGCAAGTCTCCCCTTTTCCAGAATCTGCATTACTGTTTATAGCCAATTATAAATTAATTAATGATTAAGTATTATATTCCACACATGTAACGTAAATAACATATTAACTCTAAAAGATATTTAATTTATTTGTAAGAAGCTGAGTTTAAAAAAAACTTCTGTAATTTAAGGGTCCCAATCCTAATTAAATTATTTTATATTATTTTCGGGTGGACAAAAAATAAATATTGATAAAATCTTATCCATTGGACATATTTTAGTAATAAAATTGAATTTATTTGTTTCTTCAAAGTTATTATGACTGTGTATAACTTTGTGGGAGTATTCTTCAATTCCTTACTTTATTTAATATTACCATAGCAGCTATAATATTACTATATGTTAAAAGCTTTAATAATTAATACTTTAAAGTATAATGTTAATTGTGATGATTTTTGTCAAATCTGTTTTTTACTAAATCAGTTCTGGAAATCCAAACAATAAAACTGGCCATGTCGTACGCAAGTAATTATACAATATCAGAGTGAGGAGGTTTAAATGATAATTGAAAAACAAGGATAAATATTGTTTTGTTTTACGAGCTTAAAACCACTTTATATAGTAGATATGCTTTTTAAGGTTTGGAATATAACTATATTTAGGTAAAAATATATTATAGTTCTGTTCTATATTTAAGAATACCTGTCTATAGCTAAGGATACCTGGAATTTCACAACCTATTGCGGTGCATTTGTTTCAATACATCAGGATGGCTGCTAAGAGAGGATTTCGCATACATACAGTCAGGGTTTGATTTTCTTTTAAAGATACGGCCGGATTTATTTATCTCTGGAACCATTCAACCAATTGAGATGTGGTTGTTACTTTTGTACTGGATAAATATCCACGCAGGCTTTAGCATTATTTGTGTATAATCAGGGGTTTCGGGGAGAGTCCCGGTGAAGGGCCATGCGAATGTTTGTATACATTTATGGAACAACACAATTACCGTGGGGTAGTTTTTATTATTCTTTAGTGTATTTATCCAGGCATTTTTTAGAATAGTAATTATAATTGGTGTGAGTCCCGGTGAAGTGCCAGCTGGTTATTTGTATATATTTATGGAACCACTTAACCGCTTTAAATGTAGTTTTTTTTGTAGAATATTTATTCAAGCATGTTTTAGCATGATTTAATCATGTTTTGTGTGGTGAGTCTCGGTGAAGGATCAGCCGGATTATTTGTCAACAACTGATTCCGTAGTTAATTCTATCTTGTAGGATATCATCCGGGAAAATTGTAGTATGATAGACCTAGGTTTTGGGGTTCGAATCCCTGTTGCTATTATTATTAGTTGTACTGCGTCTTACTACCCGTTCGGGTTATACGTATTTAAGCTAATGTGTAATGGTAGGATGATTGTGAGATGAAATGAAGGACCTACATTTTAACGTGAAATCCGAATCAAGGTTGAGGCCTGGCATTCCCCACATACACAAGATGTCTTGTCATAGGTGTAGGAAGGGTTTGATAACCAGATAAATTTGGGCCCGGGACCAAGGATTGAACCCTGGACCCTCAGCACAGAAGTTCGACACCTTACTCTTAGACCACCAGGTCACCGAGTCCCTGTTAAGATTTCGAATGGATATTGTGTATATTTTATCTAGGATATTTATAACCACATAAGCGATTGCAGTTTAATTTTTTTTCAACTAGGCTTACGTAGTTTTTATAACAAGGCACGTTTTAACATTAGTTTAATCAGGTGTTTTGTTGTGAGTCCCTGGAAATAATGACAGGCCTAGCTAGCATCCTAAGGTTTCATTTTATAAATTTATTTGAGGTATCTGACGTGCATTTTCTGAACCGAGTGATGAAATTAGCAAACTATTTTGTTACTATCTTAAAACTTGAAACGACTCAACATCTCCCTCCATTAGCTTATCAGGCTATAAGAAAAAAAAAATGTTTCACTAAGAATAAAAGTTCCATGGTGTCAGGAATCGAACCCACTGTCCCTAAATCAGTATAGAAACATGCTATCGATTGAGCTAGGATGTCACACTATCTGTTCGTTAAATAAATCTGTAAATCATACCCTTGTAGTATTCTTGGTTTAGAAAGTAATAATAAGGTAACCAATAATGATTTGAGGAGTATGAGATTTTAACATACAAGTAGTAATGCAACCTACAAAATACATCATTTATTTGTTCTTGAAATTAACTTGGAAGGAGTAATAACTATTGGCTTACTGTAAACATTAATGTTTAGAACATTTATGAATATTAACTGCATTAGAAACTGTCAGTATTTTGCTAGTGCATGACTTGATGAAGTGAATAATGTGTTCTAACCCTCCTTTTAGACAAGCGCCGTTAAACTATTTTACTCTATACATGGACATTCGCGGCCAGTCAGCACACAAAGAATTAACTATTTATTAATATTTTTGAGAGCCAGGAAAACTTCACTGTTTCTTAGGTAACCTTCATATAGTCAATCTTAAAGCAATAGGACAAGGAAAGAGTGTTTAAAGCAATTTTTGAGGGTAGGTTTTTCTTATCACCTAGTTTTACTACCCGTTTAGCTAATACGCCCAAGTATTAATTAATATAAAGAGTTAGGGATTGGAAAGATTGAAGTTAGAGGACGGTAGCCCGCATTTGCGTGGAGGGAGAGTGTAAAAACACTTAGGAAAAACTACCCGAGTTCACCTGAGCGATATAAGAAATTTGATCTCCACATCCTTCTCAGTCGAGATAAGCAGTGAACTAGCGCTTCAGCTAACTACGCCACTGGGGTGGGTCTGAGAGTTGTTGATAATCTCAGTTTGGTAAAAACATTATTGATTGAACTTAAAAAAGAAAGCACCGAGTTAATAATAGTTTATAGACCAGCGTGATATCTGCTAGAAACACTCGCAAAATAAAATATTTAATATCATATATTAAACAAAATTACAAAGTAAAATTAATATTCTAGGAAATACGGTAAGTCATGTATATTATACTGCTTCGGTGTTCAGGCGGGAAAAAAATATTCTTATATGGTCCATTTTCAGTGATGAATGAAACACGGTTCTAGTTCTGCCCGGAATATTGAGACACGTTTTCCAAAACTATTTCCCAACTTCCCTCCAACTAAATGTGGTTACATCACCTTAAATTTGTATCTTTTTAGTCACTATCAGCCAGTAATTAGTAGTAAATATGGATGAAATAGATAAGATTATGTTACTTATAAATATTCTCCTATAGTTCACTCTAGACTTTACTATCCCCGTCACGGAAGAACGGAATTTCACCTTCTGGCTGATCCACATAATACATTATATAGCCAGGCCTGTCAGTATTTCCAGGGACTCACAACAAAACACCTGATTAAACTAATGTTAAAACATTCCTGGATATAAAAACTACGTAAGCCTAGTTGAAAAAAAATTACACAGCAATCGCTTATGTGGTTATAAATATCCTAGATAGAATATACACAACATCCATCCGAAACATTAACAGGGATTCGGCGACCTAATGGTCTAGAGGTAAGGTGTCGGACTTCTGTGCTGAGGGTCCAGGGTTCAATCCTTGGTCCCGGCCCAAATTTATCTAATTATCAAACCCTTCCTTCACCTAAGTTAAGAAATCTTGTGTATGTGGGGAATGCCAGGCCTCCACCGTGGTTTGGATTTCACGTTAAACTGTAGGTCCTTCATTTCATCTCACAATCATCCTACCATTACACATTAGCGTAAGTGCGTATAACCCGAAC